>PVKS010018410.1:0-40172 GCA_004027875.1 Aplodontia rufa
TTCTTTCTCTCACTGTCCCTCTCACTTAAAAAAAAAAAAAAGAAGAGTGACCATCACAGTAAGGAGGTGATCCTCTCCAGGGGAACACGTGCACCTCTGTACCCTGAGGGGCAGAAGTAAATGAACATTCGTGTTCTTGGGGGGTGCCCACCAGCACGTGAGGGCCAGGGATGGCATGTTAGGGGAACAGCAAGTACATGCATTGGCCCCTTAAGATTCAGCCACCAGGCAGGCAGACCAGGGAGAGCTAATGAGCAAGGGATGGAAGGGGACATCAGGGGTCGGAGTAAGTGAACAGAATCTGCATTCCATGGCCCTGGAATTAATGTGCATACTTTCCCCTCTCCCTGGGTTTCTTTTTGGCACAGGTGGCTATGAGATATTTGGAACTGAAGATGGGGCAAAGCTCTAGAGGAAAGAAGGTGATTTGTGTTCCAAGGGAATTTGCGTCCAGGCCTGTAGACACAACAGTGGCTGCAGAGGCACTTTCCCCAGACCCTTAGAATCATTAGTCACCCAGTTCTGCTGACAAGGACAGTCTTCTCAGATGGGGATGGATCCAGTGTGGCCCACTCCACAAGAACTGCTGCTTGCTTGGCCTGCCTTCTTGACACCGGACCCTACTACCGGAAGTTGTTCTTTCAGCCCAGAACTTCATAGAAATCACAAAGGATTCACCGAGATTTAGAAGAGCCACATGATGGAGTATGCTATAGCTAGGTGGATAAATATGTGAGCAGCACATGAATAGACGGGTGACTCTACAACAGACCATAGATCCTACGGGGAGGTTCTTGGTGCACTCGCAGGTCAGGTCGGACAGAGGCGAGTTCCATTCCTGCCTCAGTGTGACTCTCAGATCCTTGGACTTGTTTTTTTCCAACTTCAAGAAGTTGCATTGAGTCCTGTTAGCTTTTCGTTTCTATAACAAAATATGAGAGATTAACAATTTACAAGGAGGAGTTTATTTTGGCTCGCAGTTTCAGAGGTTCCAGTCCGCGGTCAGCTGGCTTCATTACTTTGGGGCCTGTGGGGACGCGGAACATTATGGCGAGGAGCATGTGGTGGAGCAAAGCCACACACCTCAAGGCAGCAGGGAAGCAGATGGAGAGAGAGAAGGAGAGGGAGGAAGGGGAGAGGGTCCCAGTATCTCCTACAAGGTCATGTCCCCACTTGTGGCCTGACTTCCTTCCACTTAGGCTCCATCTCCTAAAGCTTCCAACTCCCAATGGCACCATGGACTGGGGACCAAGTCTTCAAAACATGGACCTTTGAGGAACATCCTGGATCCAAACTATGGCAAACACCTATTTCATAAAAGTGTTGAGAATTAAATGAGATGATGTAAGTAAAGGTCTTAGCATGGAACTTTGACACACAGTAGGTGTTCAATACAATTAATAGCCACAAAGCCTTTTATTCCCTTTGCTCTTATTCTGAGGAATTAATGAAAATGTTAGGTAAGAGGATGTTGCTGGCTAGGTCCTGTTCCAAACTTTTAATGTTTTTCTGTATTAATTCTATGCTGTTAGCTGGTCTTCTATGTCACATGGATTCTTTCCTACAAAAATCCTAACAGGCTGGGCATCTCTCCATATGAGGACAAGTTATTAATTGAAAAGACAGATGTCTGTGTCTCTTGTTGTTCACATGACCCTCTTTGAATGTGGATCAAGACTATAGTCTAAAGTTGCTTCCTGAACGCTTCAGCAATGCTGGAAACAGAGACAGCTCTTCCACTCCTTCCGATGTGTGCTCAGAGCAATGACCTCAAGATGGGCCTGTCCGGGCTTTCTTCTAGCAGGTGAACAGAATCATCTGATCAGAACCTCTCAGGAGATACATGGCCTTCAGGGACACATCTTTGTGTACTGTGTTGCAAAATAAGAAAGAAGGAACAAAGTGAGACTTTTTAACCAGTAATGCTTCTAATCGGAAGGATCATCTTTAGCTGAGATCATGGTTTGCCTGTGATTTTGGTATCAAGATATGTCTTTCTGGTATTGAACAATGAGCCAGTAGAAAGGAGTGGTTATTTTTAATGAACTAACTTGGGAAAATAAAAGGTAGGCAAGCTCATGTTATTCTCCCCATCAACCACCACCCAACTTTAAAAAAACACTACTTTACTGGTTTGTGAAAAGAAAAAAATAAAAAAGCTGGAAACCACTATTAAGGACCACCCTAGTTGTTGGAGAAAGAAAATAACTTCCAGATTAGCAGTTACCTAAAATGTTTCCCCCAGCCTGTAGACCCCTGGGCTTCTGCTGCGTACGTTATTTCATGTCGCACAAGTGGCTAACCTAGTAAACGAGGACATGAGTTGCTTTGTGAGAGTTCATAGGTTCCCTAATAAACCACCCACTGGCTAGTAAGGGTGGGTACAAAGCTGAGTGAGTAGCCACTTTCCCACCAAGTGGGCAGACCCTTCCTCTGAGTCTGCAGGACTGAGAAGATTTGCTGTTAGTGCTGATTCAGTACTTCCAAAATATTAAGTTTATAGTCTTGTACAAATTCTTACATGAGGTTGTCAACTTCAACCTGGTATTGTTTGGATCTGAAAAGACCACATTTTGGGAGGTAGGGGCAGTCCAGTATGATAGCATGGCTTCTTCCATCATTATATTTAGGTCTCAAACTTCACCAGCCACAAGGTCATGTTTCCAGTAACCTACTCCCTATCGAATGGGGTTTTGTCCTGTCCTCTTGTATTCGGCAATTCCGCTCAGCACTTCGAAGACTCCCTCAGAGGGGTGCCAGAGCTTCCCTGGGGGTGTCCTGGTGCTGCGGCCAGCCATCCGGCTGCCGACAGCTGGCCTTCACACTGTCTCACAGGCCTGGGCCATTCCAGGCTGCCACGTGCTTCCTGCTGGCCTCTTCTCCTTCATCCTCTCCTACTAGGCTTTGCAATTCATTTCTGCTGTGCTTCCTGGAATGACTACTTGATTAAGTCCTTCTCCTCTTCCTGGATTCCCCACCAGTCACAGTTCTTGTAGGAACTCTAATATCCCTGAGGCATAAATAACCTCTCCTTCCTACCCTCTTCCTGTACACAAGGTACACACAATGAATACCAAATGGTTATGTATCTATCTTCCTGCCACCTCCAGCCATCATGTCAGCCCTAGGATGCAAGGACTAGATCACATTCTTGTATTTATTTTTGTATATTGTAATTCACCAAAGTACTGGCAAAATATATGGTACATAGGAAGTTTGGGAAATGTGAAATGAATACTAAATTGCCTCACATTCTTACTGAAGTAAGAATGTATAGGAAAAACTTTGACTCCATGGTAGGATTTTTTTGTTCTAATCAGTCCATGGAGAGAAAAGGCAACTTTTGACCTTTCCAAGAAGTCACATAGAATGATTAGTCTACATAATATTCAGGTAGATAAAAAGCCAAAGAAACACACTGATTCATGACAAGAAACCCCACTGAGTCCCCCACCAATCTCTCTGAACATCACTGGCAGATTTTCCACAATATTAGGATCGCTTAACCAGCCAACATTTTCTCTCAAAAAAAAAAAAAAAAAAGAGTTAAGAGTGAGTAGAAAAAAATGCCTTTGAATTAGAATCTTTGCTTTTCTTTGAACATCCTGATGATTAAATGAGATCCAGACGAAAGTGGGCAATTTCCAAAAAATAAAACCCAGCGGGGGTATCTGCATTCCCTCATGTTTCCACTGGTAACCCCCGGTAAAGTAAAGTAGTGATTGATTTGAAGAGAATTATGGCTATTATAAACTGTAATCAGTGGTGGATGAGAATAATTACACAGGGAAAGAGGGGAAAGGCTGAAACATGGCTGAGCAGGGTTCTGATGGATGGGGAAGTCATTTCCTGGCTGTTAATGACTGATTTTTCAACAGTCAGCACATAAGGTTTAATCCCAGAGGGAAGCAGGAGAAAGGAATGGCCGTATTATTAAGGATGCTCTGATTCAAACTTACCAATTCTAATGTGGATGTGGCTGGTACCTGTCCCCCCTTCTCTCCTTGCTTTTGTTCCTGTTATTGCAGACATGCCCTCCAGGGGTGGGGTTTGTATCTGACCTTTAACCCAAAGACACCAGAAAAGAGTCTTGGCCGTAGAGAAATACCCCATGGTATGGTGCAGAACAGAGCAAGGGGCTTTCGGGACTGCAAAGGCCACAGAAACTACCTCATCCCCCCTGTTCATCTCATAGATGAGCCCAGGGAGGTGAGATGACTTGTACAAGTCACACCATGGATAGGGTTTAAAAGACACATGGGGAAATTGCCCCCATGGGCCTGGAGGGAGACTGGCCCTGTCCAAGTGGCATTAGCACGATCGGATCTCTGAGGGGGACAGCTCTGCCGAATCCGATTCAAAATCATCTGCAGAGGCAGGTTCTGTAGTTCAAAATTTTCCCGCATAGATTGCTACTGGGCGAGGTCACACCAGATCAGAAGGGGCAGGGCTATGGAATGATCTGCTTTGGTTTAAAGACCAGTCTTGAATCCTACAAACTGTGATACAGAGAGAGAGAGAGAGATTCAGTTTTTCTTATTATTTGCAGCTATAAAACAAGAAAATAGGAAAGACAAGATTCACTTGGTGACAGATATCCCCCTCAGGGGTCTTAAGACTTTGAAGAGCCTTTTGGACACACTTCTGTGGAGTTCTGGACTTCCCTCTTGCCTCCTGTGCAGAGGCCCTAAGGAGAGAGAGTATGTGTGATGATGTCGGACAGATGACAAATTCCAGCCCCGCCCCCTCTCCACTGCCACTTAAGGACAAAAACCAGTTGGGAAGAAAGGAAGGGTCATCTTCTGAGAAAACACTACTGCCTTCGAGGCTAAATCATGGTCGGGAGAAGACAGGAAGGTCCAGATGCTCTTTCTCCAGTCTTAATGAAATTTGGACTTCTTCGGGGGAACTAAAATACCTCAGTTCCAGGAAGAATTATTTTGACTTCAAGTCTGTTTGATCCCTGTTTTAGGAAAATAAACATTTTAATCAAGATTATAACAATGTTCCTGGATATTTGCCGTGAAGGTATTTTTCTGGAGTAAAATTTCTTGTGCCACTACATTTTCTTGAAAATTTTCGATTCAGCAGTGTTAAAAAGCTCAGTTTTCTATTAATTTTCATGTTTAGTTTTCTGTAATTATTTGCAACAGGATCGATTCCTTTTTAGGTGCATTTTATTGTTGCTTTTTTTTTTTTTTAAAGAGAAGACAGTGAGAGAGAGAGAGAGAGAATCAATTTTTATTGAGTTTTTCACATGGCCTTCATTGCTCTGACACTTCGTTGTGTACATGGGTGCTGGGGTTTGAACCCGTGTACTTGAGCATGCTGGGCGAGCACCATAACCACAGAGCCACCACTCCAGCCCCTTATGGTTGCTTTTGAGAAATTATTTTTGTGTCTAGTTTTCCCTCCCCTTCTTCAGGTGAGGGGTCCTGGCTTTCTTGCAGTGAACTGTGCTTCCCCATGCCATGGGGTCCTGACATGACTGCAGATCCCACAGCAACAGTCCACCACACAGGTACCCCAACTGATCCAGAATGCAGAAAGCAGGCCAGTCCAGACCTCTATTCCCAAGCCAGTGTAATTGGCCTTGAAATGGCCTAACTTAAGGTGAGGTTGGCCATTGTCTTTCTTGAGATTTGTGATATAGATGAGATGCATACACCTCTTTAATTTGGAACAATAGCTATGAGGACATGGTTCTTTAGCTGCCTGCCCTATCTTTCTTGCTGTAAGGAGAAAGACAGTGACAGAGTTGAGAAAAAGGGTAGGTATTATAATGTCATCCCAGACCTTGAATCCAGCCAAATCTGACTTTATTATCCATAATCCTAGACTTCTCTTGTTTGCTGTTAACTGGGTAGAATTGGGTTACTATCACTCACAATTCAAGGAGTCCCGACTAAGACAAAGAGTTTCCATTGATCCTGTTCCAATTTCTTTAAAAATTTGTTCAGAGAGTGCAGGACTTATTTTTGAAATTGGAATATATATAATGGATCATTGTGGCAGTAACCAAGCGCTATAGTACTGTGTCGAGCAGAGAGTAAACACCTTTAGATTGTAACTTGGATTTCCAGGCCCATCATGCATCTTATAACCAGTTGTTGGATCCTGTGTTTTGAAGGAATGCATGAAAGATTGAACATCAATCTGGGCTACCAGTCTTCCCAGATATCACCATGTACCAACTGGAAGTCTCTATTCTGTTAATGGGTTGTTTAAATGATTCTTCTCCTTTTTCTCCTTCTCCTTTTCCTTCCCCTTCCTCTTCCCCTTCCACCTCTTCCACTCCCTCCTCCTTCTCCTCCTCCTCTTCTTCTTCCTTCTTCTTCTTCTTCTTCTTCCTCTTCTTCTTCTTCTTCTTCTTCTTCTTCTTCTTCTTCTTCTTCTTCTTCTTCTTCTTCCTCTTCCTCTTCCTCTTCCTCCTCTTCTTCCTCTTCCTCTTCCTCCTCTTTTTCCTCCTCTTCTTCTTACTCTTCTTCTTCTTCTTTGAGATAATCAAGTTTACTTCGTTCTTCATGTGGCTTTCTTTGCTCCGAGACTTTGTTGTGTATGTGGTGCTGGGGTTCAAACTCTCATACTTGTGCATGCCAGGCAAGCGCCATAACTGCTGAGCCACTGCTCCAGCTCCTGAATGATTCCTCTTATTAACCATGCCTGCACGTATCATCTTGCATTATCCTACAGAAATAAAACAAGCTGTCTAAAGAAAGTACTTGAGCAGTTGTTCAACATGCAATTTAAGGCAGAGTACCATTACCCCACAGGTAGTGTCAATGGCTGGATCAAATTATAGGTACTCCAAAGGAATGCAGAAATCATAGAGCAGAAATCCAGGCATTTGACTGAACTATTGACTTTTCCCCTCAGGGCTGAACTTTCAAAACCTTTAAGGATTAGTTTCTGCACAAGGAGGGAGCCACTGCATTCATCTTAGACTCCCTTCTGCACACAAAGCAGGAGGGGAATTGGAAGGACATATGAGACATCAGTTCTGGTGACTCACAGGTGTGGAGGTGGCTGCCTGAGACCTCCAGGCTGCTTAAGGACTCTTCCCTTTAGGCACAAAGCATGCATAACTATTAGAAGGGGGATTGGTTGGTGACAAGTGAAACAGATTACTGGGACACTCATATCAGCAGAGTGCACAAGAAATCCTTCAGATCAAGGGAAAACTTCCTACCTTGCCCTGTTCCATCAGTGTGAAGTGCAATTTCTCAACTGGGGAGAGGAGGAGAGGGATGCCCTGGGCAGAAATATCAGTGAAGATCAGTGTCATCATGGTGGCACATAGTTTCTCTAAGCAGGGCCTCCCCACTTTATCTGTCAAGGTAGCCTTCATCACGACAAACAAACGTATTGTTCTGCAACATTCGCGGAAGCCGAAAAAGAAGACACATTGCAAAGCAGTTAGGGCGCCTCTTTATCTGATTTGCTTTCACCCGCTGGGCTTGGCATTTCTGTGGGTTTATAAGTCAGTAAGCTTTCCCTATTGGTGGGCCTTTGAAGTTACTCACAGTATAATGCACCTGTATATTTATGTGGTTTCAGACTCACCTGGGCACATGTGCATTTATTTACATTTACTCATATGTAAACATGCCATCTTATTCATCATGATGATGCTGGGAAAAGGTGGTTTTACCAGATTTTTAACAAACATCTTAGCGGCCTTTTCTGTTGATGAAAGTGGGAATATTCTCTGTAGAAAAATTAGAAGTGGAAATTCACAAAGAAAAAAGAAACACCACTAACGATTCCACTAAGCAGAGAAAACACCTTCCTTCATTTCCATCTTTCTTGTGTATGTACACTTTTTGGTAAAATTTTAAATAGACTAAACCATGGTATTACAACCGTGCATGCTGATGTTTCTACCCACCCCTGCAGGAGGCCTTTCCCCTATGTTTGTCAAGCCTACTTTATGCATTCCTTTGGGGGATCCCCAGTAAATAAGAGTGTGTGATGCCCTGATCCTAGAATTGGGGATCAGGGGTGAGCTCCAGCCCCTCACCTTTTCTCTTTTAGACTGTTGACAAATCTCACAACCCCAGCCCCGCCCCACCCCACCTCCTTAACCTCCCCTCCCTTTGCTCTGGAAGGTGGGGAACCTCTTGCCAAGGGCAACTTCCCTTCCTAGCGTGATGATGGGGAGTGCTGGTTCAGGTTGTGGGTTTGTGACTGGCACTTTATGCTACAGGAAAAGCCCTTGTAAGTCCAGCTGAAGTGTGAAGTCTACACACTGGGATGGAGATTGCAGTCCACACTTGGGAGGCTCCAGCCTCCCAAGGCACCTGCCTGCTCAGGAGCTGGGAACTCTCTTGGCTCTTTGTGTACTGATGACTGTGATGGTTAGTGCCTGGGGGAAGGGTCTTCTCTTACTGATGGCTCAGTGACACATCCCGGCCATGGGCAGCAGCTCTCCACTTAGCCACCCTGTCTTTTGCCTGCCCTCCCTCAACTCCACTCTACCCTGCATCAGATCTGCTGTCATTTCTTTGGGTCCAGAAGCACAAACTTCACAAAAGAAAAGAAAAACTAAAGGATAAAGAGCCAACATTGTAGAAAAGGTGGTATGGAAAAGATTTAGGTGTAAAGACTTTTATATATAGTTTGTAAAGCATCCATAAGTTCCTTCTCATAGAAATGACAGGAAACCAATTTGTAATAAAGGAGAGAAATTCTCACAGAGTCACCATAGATACTTGAAGCCAAATGAGTCCAAGTGAGAAGAGCTCAGGAGGCCATGGAGATCGAGAGGGTGATCTGACCTGTGCTTGCCCAGCCCAGGCTCCAGGCTGCACCCAACTCCAGGCACCTGCAGAAGGTGCTGTGGGTCACAGGGGAGTCAGGATCAAGCTGGGATGGGAGCTCAGCACAAGCAACTCTCAAAGATCTGTGTGAAAGTGGGTTCCCAGCAGGTGCCCACGGCCAACAGCAGGGGCTTCCAGGATTATATGCCTCACTGGAGATTATTAAGGACTATATATTAATTAATTAGGTGTATCTGTCTGCTAGTTCATTAGGAACAGGACATTTCTCCTCTTAAAACTGTGAAATAATAAAAAATTTCAAATAAACTGTGAAATCTAATTTTTTAAAAAAAACTTACGCTCTCATGTTCTGTTCCCAAATCTTAAATTTGACAAAATTGCTTTATGATAAATGATATCTATTTTTGATTACAGAATACTACATTTTTATTTTATACGTTTAGGAAAATTGAAAAAAGTACAAAATTCATCCATACCATTACCACAGAAATATGTATTTGGATTGTGTGTCCTTTTCTTATCCTCCCACCTCTACCCTCCTTCCTAGTTGATCCACTGTTACGGTTTGGATATGAAGTGTTCTCCAAAAGCTCTTGCGTTAATGCAAAAGGTGAAATGATTAGATTACTAGAGCCTTAACCTAGTCGGAGGGCTAGTCTATGTGATGGACTGACAATCTAAAGGGGTTACTGTGTTCACTATGGGCAGCTGGGTGTGGCCGGAGGAGGTGGGTCATTGCAGCGGTGCCCTGGGGTTTGTACCTGTCCCCAGCTCCTCCCTCCCTCTCTGCCTCCCGGCTACTGTAGTGAGCAGCCTTCTTCCACTGCACCTGTCTGCCATGAAGCTCCACCTCCCTTGGGCTCAGAGCAGTAGAATTGGCTGACCATGGACTGAATCTCTGAAACCATGAGCTCAAAATAAATTCTTCCTCTTCTCAGTTATTTTGGTCAGGCATTTTTGTCATAGCAACAGAAACCTAAAACACACCTGCGATGATAGATGCTGCACCTTGGAGCTTTCCTTGAATCAGGGCATTTTGAGAAGTCCCAGGAGATGATCCAAAAAGTACAGGACATGCTAGCTAATAATACTGAGGATCCCCTTCTCAGGGACATTCAGGGAAGTCTTGTAGTACATGAACAACAGCCTGGGACTTGGTCTCATGGTCTCTTTGATCATGGAACTCTTGATTCCACAGAAGACTTTTTGGGATCCTGTGGAATAACAGTGAATACACAGTTTTGAAATTGCTGTTAAATCATGAGAAATGTGAACAGCCCTCTACCTGTTCCTGTGATGCTGGCTGGTGCACTGTAAAGAGCAGCTGGTGGGTCTCACTGAGCCTGAAATGATGGTGCTAATTCAGGGGCTGGCCTTGGAAACATCACTGATGTGACTCTGGGTTGATACACTAGGTGATTTTTATTATTGTATCTCTCCTTGCTGTTCTGTTAAAAACACTTTGGTGTCTTGTTTCCTAGTGATTATCATCATCATTATCATTAGTGACATTTATTGAACATTTACTGCTTCCAGGCACTGCGCTGAGCCTTTTACATGAATTATCCTATTTAACCTCACACCGTCTTTAGCAGGAGAGGGTATCATTCTTCTCACTTATCAGCAAGGAAACTGAGGCTCGAAGTGGTTAAGAAATACACTTGGGGGAAGTCTGTGCCTAAGTCAGCTGGGGTTCAAATGCACATAGTCTGTCTGCTCCTAACTGTCACACTCCACTCATGCCAAATAGCTCCAAGGTTTGCAAACATCCACAGAGATCAAGTGTGCGCAGCTTACGTACTTCTCCTGAAACATATTTATAGATGCCATCTATCTAATTACCTAGCTGACTTCCCTTTCTTCTCTGTCCCTTTCTCTTGCAAAGTTTTATGAAATTTCTACTAGATGTCAAGCACTGAGTTCAGTGTTACCTTGGAATATCAGTATAGAAACATGGGCCCTTCTCTTAGGTAGCTGATGGCCCAGTATAGGATTGCAATGACTAAATCATTGACTGAAACAGCCCATGTTCCTCGAGGAACCCAGAGGAGTAGAGTGGAAATCAATGGGAATCAGGGAGAACCTTCCAGAGGAGGCAGCTAGAGAGCTGAGTTTTGAAGATAGGTGCCAAAGCACTAGACTGACAGATGGGCATGGAGGTAGGAGATGGTGGAAGAATTGACAATGACGAGTGCTGAAGCGGGGTTGGTCCGGAGTGAATGGGCGACCAGCCTTCTCAGGAGGAAGTGGAGGGAGGTGCAGTATCCCAATTAGGGGACCTGTATATGAAGCTAAGGAATGTTAGATGTATGGAGAATAAGATGATTACGTTTGTTTTCTAGAAAACATTCATGGGCAGCAGTCTGAGGAGGAAAGATTAGGTGTGGAGAGTCGGATTAGGAGGTAGGGTAAGGGGAGAATGACAGAGGCTGTCCTAAAACAATGACAGCGTGGGCAGCAAGAACAGATAGGTTAGGCGGAGATTTGGGCCTTCACTTCAAGAAACCTTCCTATGATTTGACTTTTCTTCCTCAAACTGAAATGCTGATTTTATTTTTTTTAAAATTTTTATTATCAAAATTTTTTTATTCAGAAATTTGTTGAACAATCAAACAAGCTTCTAATGAAATAATATAATATATGAGATGCTGATTTAAAAAAATAAAATTATATATAATATAATTATATAATTAGTGTGTGTGTGTGTATATATATATATATATATATATATATATATATATAATTTTCTATTTTCCAATCTTAACTAAATCCTAAATTTGACAAAAAATCTTTTGAAGTAAATATCATCTTTCTTATTATGGAAGCGAATACATCTTTATTTTATACATTTAGGAAAATTGAGAAAAGTACAAACTATTTACCCCACCTGATTACCTTAGACAGAAGTGTCTGGAAGCTGTGTGTGTGCCCCCTACCCTGCTTCTTTCTTCTTCCATTCTCCCTTTCTTTCATATGCATTTATTTTTTATTTATTTATTCATTCATCTATTTGTCCAGCTGGTACTTTTTGAACATCTACTATATGTCAGGCACTGTCACAGACACTGTGAATACAGAAGCAAAAAATGTTTTTTAAAAAAGATTCAGACAGTAAGTGAACGAGTGCATGTAGGGTGGAGGTTCATGCTATGGAAAGAAAGTATGTAAAAAATGGGCAAGGGAGCTGCAGCCCACTGCATGGGGATTTGCCATTTTACTTGTCTAGAAAGACTCTCTGGAAACTTGAGGCATTGAGCTGGGGCATGAAGGATGAGGGAGTGGGCCCTGCAGCACAGAGGGAAAGAATGTTCGGAGTGGAAGAAGTTCAAGTGCCAAGACGCGAGCTGAGAGAATGCTTGGCATGTGTAGGAACCGCTTGTGGCTGGAACAGAATGAACGAGGGGAGAAGAGGAGGAAATGAAGATCCCGGAGGGGCGGGAAGCCAGACCTGACTAAGTGAAGAACAATGTCTTGGAGGGAAGCATGGGGGCCAGTTTCAGAGGCTGTTTAAATGCCTCTGATGAGGAGATGGAGGGACCCCAGGAGGAGGTGGGAAGCATCTGGAGCTGGATGCCTTCAGAAAGCAGATTTGAGGGGTGTGTGAGGTAGGGGTCAAAGACAGCATCTAGGTTTTGGCCTGAACTGGAAGAATGGAGCTTTTGTTCATAGGACTGTATTATATTTGTTTATTTAAACACAAATTTTTGTGGAATTGAAATATGTCTTTGTACCCTGCATCTCCTTTCTGCCTCCCACTTATTTCCCCCAAAATTAGAAAATAAAGGGAAGCCAAACAGCAGGCACAATTGCTATGCACCTTTTACTTTTTCTGGGCTTACATCCCTGCTTATTCCTTTTTCTGGTCAGAAAAAGAAAATGTACATGAATTGAGCCATGCGTTCTGAATTTTGCTTGTGAGGGGACTTGGCTAGAGGCTGCACTTTATTTGAACTTTGTGGATAGTGGCCAAGAGAAATAAAGTTTAATTAATGCTAATTTTTCTAACCCCTTTCTTTGCCTTTTCAGCAAAATAAAACTACCTTTGGGAGAACTGGCAAAAAAAAAGTTAAAACAGACACTACGTTACTAAATCTAGCCACTGATGCAGCAAAAATATTTTCCTACATGCTGTATTTGGTTATAAAATGATAAAATATTTTGTCTTGCTCCTCCTCCTTCCTACCTCCATTTTTTTTCCTTTTTCTTTTTGATTTGAACGAGCCAGTTGGTTTCTGTTTATTTCTTTAGAAGATTCAGACACAGTCTGTGAGCTTGTTTGTGTTGGCTGTGATCTGAGTGCCCGGGGGCTTGACGGACCCTTGCTGCAGCTGCTAAATGTCAGGGTGTAGAAAGAACTGGCAGCATGGGCCACCTGCTGGGTGACTCAATTAGAGTTCCATTTCTTGGCCTTTTTGGTCTGTGCGATTGTTAGACAAGCTACTTGGGAACCAGCTATTAGGAAGTAATTGTCACCCGTTTTTAGAGGTGATGGTTTTTGTTAATTAAGCTCAGAACCAAGGCTGCCCTTGTTGACCTGCTAGTGAGGGCCATCAGCTGCTGCCATTTAAGGGCTACTTTCTGGCCTTGGTGTATTTGCTGAACACTTTCCAGGATCTGTTTAGAAAAAAAAAAAAGTTCAAATGTAGATGAGAAATAGAGTGGTCTCTGGGAGCACAGCAGTTCCTTGAGGAAAAAGTGTTAACATAAACCCTTAGAATTGGTGACTCCACAATTATTTGAGAGAATCAAACCTGGTCCCATCCCCTTGCTCATCTCCCTATGCTTACAGAAAAAAAAAAAAAGACAATCCTCCAATCATTCCTACCACCATCCTATTATTGGAATAAAGGGCCCTAGGACAAAGACTGTGAAGGGGCTTGTCCAAGGTTACCCAGCAGGTAGTTGCTGCAAAGGACCAGGTGGCTCTTGCAAAGGCTCAAATATATTTGCTGTTTAGCTGCACTTTGGCCATGTCCTTGGATGAGGTAGGAACTAGGGCTGTTCCCTCTCTACTTGAAGTACTGCAGTAGCCTCCAAGAGAAGATAGTCTTTTACATCTAATTTTAAGTCTTTTTCCTCCTTCATATCTCACTAGGAGGATCTGAGGGGAGGGTGTTCAAAGTTGTGCGACAAAAGAGCAGAAGCCCAGAGCTTGGTGAAGATGCGAGCGGGCATTGAGCCGTATTTCAGAGCCATATGTGCTTATCAGGTCCCATTCCTGCTGCTGAGGGGACCCACGGGTGGGGGCGGTCTTCGCAATTCAAGTTGCATCAGGCTATTGACCAAAGCAGCCTCTTTGGGACAGTTACTTTCCCTCATCTTGCAGGCTTTCCTGGAAGCCTTTTTATCCTCCTGATAGTGTGAGGCTCTCTCTGTGCCTTTGCTGTATCTGTCACTGAGCAGCTGAGGGTGATGTATCCATCTGTGATCAGCTCATGGCCTGATGGTTCTATCTCTTCAGATCCCAAGACCTGCCAGTGGCTCCCACTGAGAATCCAGCTACAGCGGCTCCTTGCTGTGGATACACACCTGTCCCCACAGAATTTGAAACCCAGCACATCAGTTATTACCCATTTCCCCTTAGACGCACAGGAACTTCCAGATCCCATAAATGCCACACCATGGATGTGGTGAACATTGGTCAAATCTCAGACACCTCCCTCAGGAACATTTATTTCCATTCAGCTGCCATGTGGAAAGCCACAGCTGGTTGGCCACAGGGCTTCTCTGAGAGGCATGGAGTATTTTCAGGATGAGCCCGAGAAAAAAAAAAGTAAGAAAATAGATTCCCATCTGGAAGCACCCAAAGACACCAAACTCTTGATTCCTAGTCCATTGTGTTTTCTACTTCTCCAAGGTGGAATATGCTGCTTGTATCTCAAATTGTCTAATATAGATCATTTTCTTTTTTAAAGAATTCTTTCTTTTTTTTTTAATCGGTGCATTAAAGTTGTACATAATGATGGGATTTGTCATTACATATTCATGCATGCACACAATACAATAATATAATTTGACCAATAAGGGAATTCATTCTTAATGCTTCTGGAATCTTGAGCTATACTGAGAATTCAATGAAAGTTGTGTGTTCACTTCCAGAAATACACACTCATCTACATAATGACATGATGTGCAAATTCAGGAGACTGAGGACTATTCAAATGCCATGCTAGCAGAGTGTGGAAGTCAGACCAAAAAACTCTGTTTATAAGTCTAAGCATTGGTCTAATTACTAATGCCTTCTGCACTTCTAAAGTTATAGCGTGAAAATATTCTTGAAGAGCTTTATTCCCCTTCTGCCCCACAATTAAACAATGTTCTGCCTTAGACTCTATTTCTTCCTTTGGAAGCTGGTTTCTGCAATGATTTTTCCATGAGCCCTTGAAATGTTTCTAATGCATTTTGGAAGGACTCTTGTTTCAAGTCTATCCTTATCTAGGGAGATTGTTTTTACTTTTTTAAAATTGAGAATACTTTTGATCTATAAACCCTTGAATATTATAAAGGCCGTGAGGTTAAGTCTACCACCTACAGACTCCCTCACTGGGCAGCGGTATTATTTCGTGACCATCTGACAGTTCCAAACAGAACTCAAAGTTGTTACTGACTGCCAGAGTCTCTGGGGTCAACTACAAGTTTCTCACATCACAACCCAGAAATAAGCTCCATTGGGCTGTTCTAAGCCATTGGTTCTGCCACTCAGCTAGATGACTTTTTCCTATGTCTTCCTCCCTCTTTAAACTCCAATACCTTTTATATAAACCTCATCTCAGCTGATTTTTTAATCTTCTTTTCCCCTAGTAATATTGAGCAACCTGAAGGCACTTTTCACAGGCTGCTATCACCCTGTCCTCCCATCCCCCTGCACCCATTCCATGGGACCACGGGCCCCCTGGTTAGAATGAGTAAAGAGCCTGAGGTCAGCTCCCCTAGCTCCCCTTCTCTCCTACTCAAAGTTGCTCCAGCAACTGTCTGATCTTTCTACTCAAGTGTCTACAGCAAAACCCCCTGAAATTATTGTTTCTATTCCTGATTTTCCCTTCGGCTTTTCCCACTCTCTCTTGAATCCACTCCAATAGGATTTCACCCCCACTGTTCTGAGGAAATGACTCTGGTTAAGGCCACCATGGATGTCATGCTGGACACAGCTGCTTGCCTAGCTTCAAGTGTGCTAGCTGCTGTCACACCAAGACCTTTCCTGAACTGCATGTTGGTAACACTCAGGTGGTCACAGCAAAGGAAAGAAATTGTACCCAGCTACTACCCTAATTTGGTAATGCTGCCTGTCTAGCCCCTCTTGTACAATATACTTTTGTAGACAATTAGCTCATACAATTAAAAACATAAATTTGTCTTGATCTATAAAACAAAGTGGGGCATTGGCAATGGCCTAGCAAACTTGGGCTACTTGGGCAAAGGGCAGGAATAACAGACATTCAGCTTCTTCTCCACCCCTCCCTACTGTTTTCTTTGCCTCCGTTGGTACAGTTTGGTCTTGAAGGGTACGAAGAATTGTCTGTGTTTGTTTTCCCTATTCCTGGAGGGAAGGGGTCACTGGATCCCCGCAGAAGGACTAGAAAGCCCCATAGCTTCTTCAAAGGAAACTGCACTGTAAGACGGGAGTCTTAGGAATCAAGCAAGCTGCACCCTGTCTTAACAGACCGCGTGGGGATGATCTCTTGCCTGGGGTGTGCGAGAGATGACAGGGGATCAGGCTCCCCAGAGGAGCATCTGAATGGACAAGGCTGTAGTGTGGGCGCTGGGGGCTGGACAGGCGTCCCTGATAGATCTGCATGAGAAGGGGTTGCTTTTTAATTGACTCACAATTTACGGCAGTGCCGTGTATATCTTCCTCAACAACCAGGAGGAGAGAAGCGATCTTAATCCATCTTTTAAGAACTCAGACTATTTCTTTTTTGTCTCCTCATGGGGCATTCTCCCTTCTATCTCCTTCCAGAATGAAAGGTTCATTTATTTCCCTAGATAAGGTCTGAATAAGGGCAAGATATAATTTAAATGCAGTCAGGTTTCAGATAAATCTGTCATAAGGAAGCAATTATTTCATATTAAATCTGTGTCCTTTCTAAAAAGGAATTTGTATTTATCAATTAACTCATTTCCACCATTTAAATTTTAAAGGGAATTATAAAGTTAAAATAGACCCATTGCAGCATTTTTTTATTTGCAGAAAGATTTAGATGATATGAAGCTTCATGTGATATTATAATAATCATATTTGTCAATAATTTTTAAATGATTAAGAAATATGGTAAAACCCATTAGTTTGCTTTAAGCATTCAAAAGTTCATGCAACATTTTTGTCAAACATTGGAGATTATTAGATTAGTAACAAGAATGTCTAGTTTGCAACTAAGACCAGTAAATATCAAATGTCATTTGCAATCAGACTTGCATTTGAATTTCAGGCCTACCGCTGTAGGGTCTGAGGCTTGCTACTTAATCATGATAAATTTCAATTTCCTCACTCAGAAAATGGGGATACAAATGGCATTGGATCGTACCAAGTTTCTTTTTTTTTTTTTTTTTTGCCTGTCCATCATGTATTCCTCTTTTACTGGACCTGGATATTTCCTTTCTGTCAGTCCACAAAGCCCTGGTGGAACTAACCTGCCTCCTAGTTTGGGATTGAGATCACATGGCTTAGACTGCTAGTCAGGGAACCCCACTTCCTTGGTGCTGTGGTCCCCCTAGCTCCCAGTTCAGAGGTTGACACTTAATCTCCAATGCAATTGTATTAAATGGTGGGGACTTTGGGAGGCGATTAAGGCCTGAGGGCAGGAGCTTAATGAATGGGATTAGTGTACAGAGGGAGCTTATTTGTCCCTTCAGCCATGTTGAGGACACAGCAGGGCATCACTTTTGAAGAAGAGAGAAAGCCCTTACCAGACACAGAATCTGCTCACACTGTGATCTTGGACTTTTCAGCTTCCAGAACTCTAAGCAATAAATTTATGTTGTTTATAAATCAGTCTAACATATTTCACTGTAACACCCCAAATAGACTAAGGTACTTGGGTGCAGTAATAGGTGATGTGTATGTGTCCTAAGTGGAGTCAGTAAGTGAGAAATAATATTTGTATGGGAGATTAAATGAATAATTGGAGAAATAGAAAGAAGGCTTAGAAACTTTCTTTTCCTATTCTGGCTTGTGACTGGAGCTAATGTTTGTTGAGATCTTTTCCAAATCAGCTTAGAACTCTTCTGCTTCCCTCCCTCCCATCAGAGTCCTGAGCAGAGAAACCTGCTTGTATGACCAGGCAGGGTAGAGTTGTATTCTATACCTCACTCTATCAGCCTGGATATCCCCAGACAGTCATACTGAGAACCTGCTCTTTATGCAGTCTCGCCTGAGAGCTCTGTGCCACGAGGAAGAGCCTTGTTGGTCCCTTCCCCTTCTCAATCCTCCTTCATCCCCTCCCATTTCTTCTGAGAAAGAAGGAAGCCATGTTTTGGTTTGGATATGTAGCGTCTCCTACAGTTCATGATTAGATGATGAGAGCTGTAACCTCACCAGTGGATTAATCCACTTTGTGGATTAATAATTAAGAACTACTCTACGGGGTGATAGATAACTGTAGGCAGGCAGGGTGCGTCTGGAGGAAGTAGACCACTAGAGGGAAAGACTTTTGGATTTATATTTTGTCCCTGGCATCTTGCTCTCTTTGTGCTTCCTGGAGACCATAGCTGAGCAGCTTTCCTCTGCTTTGCCTTTCTGATAATGATGCTCTGCCTCACTGAGACCCAGAGAACTGGAGTCAGCTGACTGTGGACTGAACCTCTGAAATCATGAACCAACATAAACTTTTACTCCTCTAGCTTGCTCTTGTTGGGTATTTTAGCCACAGTGATGAAAACTTGACTTATACAGGCTGCAAGGACTGCAGGACCTCATTCCTCAAAATAGCGACTCCTACGTATTCCACTTTGAATCTATCCTGGAAGCGTCTTGGTTCCTTTCCAAAGTCATCCCCAAAGCAAACTCCTGACTATCCTTTCTTGACTCTGACCTTGACTTGCATTGACCTTCTAAACTCTTCTTTTCTATCATACATAGATCTATGGTTGGAAGAAGAGGATTTCCTGGTCCCATTGTATCTTCAATTTATGATGCCATTTCCCTTCTTCCAGACCTTGCCTCGTTCTCTGTGAGTTTTCCACACTTGCTGGCTCCTTGACATCTTCTTGCTCTCAATCTGGTTCTGGTCTCTCTTGCTCCTGCAACTGCCCTGTAGAAAGGCACCAGGGCTTTCTAATAAGGAACCCAGTGGTGTTTCCCCAGAGGAGGGATTTCCCATGCCAAGAGCAACATTGTAAAAAGGCTCAAGCAAATGCAAAGATGAGAAGAGGACTGAAGATTAGGAGCATGGGTTGGTTCATGGCCCCATTATCCTTTCTCTTTCTTTTTTATGAAATGCTCTTTGACTATTACTTCTGTCCAAGATCTCAGGTTCTCCATCTTTAGCACTGGCCTTCCTTTAGTCCCAAGGAACCATTGGAGCTCTGCTATTACAATCTACAATGCAGTTTTTGCAAAACCTGAACAATTTGCATGACTCCCTGATGTCCTCTCTATTGTATCATCAATACTTTTGGGCTTTATTAAACACATCACCCAAGGTTTTACAAGGCTCTTCATCCCATTAAATTCTACGACTGCTGGCCACTGGGCACATCAAGTGCAGTTTCCAGAAGGTAAAGCATTTTACACAGGTGGTCTGTTGTGGGAAGGAATCAGATCTGTGTGCATAAGGACCCCAAGCACAGGAGCTGCTGCTGGTATTAATAATGAGGGCACAGGTTCATGGAGAAATGTCCCCTTTATGGCTTTATTAACGAATCTACCTGTTCTCTCCATTTTCTAGTGAGCAGAGAAGAAAATGGTTTGGAGTAACTACTGTCAAAAGACTACAACAAAAGAGCAAATGACTTTGTCATCTCATATGCCTGCAAGGAGAAATCTTGCTCCTGTCTAGCCTCTATGTGGGCTTTACGGGATTGATTTCTGTTTCTCAACACTCATGACGACAGTGTGAGAAGACTGATGATGCTGTCCTCACCCCACCCTTGGATCAACCTCAACCGTTCTGTCAACCATTTCACCATCATGGGCATGATCTGAGCTTCAAAGTGTGCTTTTTAAAAATTGTGTGGACGAAAGCAACACAGGAAGATTTTAATATTCAATTTAAATGTTGTCATCATGGGCAAACCACTCAAACTTTGTACATGTCGGCATTGTTACAAAATACCTCTGTTTAGTTACAAAATGCCTTACTTTTTGTGATTGATCAATACAAGATTCCAACCCACTTTTTGGTAAGCTAGAAAATTCCCCAAGGTCTCAGTACTAGGAATAGGTGTGATTCTAAACAGCATCTTTCTTTTACCCTTAAATACTGTGAACAACAGAGTTGTTAGTATTTCCCTCCTTGCAATGGCTGTCAGGAAGCTCATGTTCAAATATATAGCCTGACACTGTAGCAAAATATATGAGAGAATGTAAGTCCTGCATTTTATATCTAATATTACTCTTACTGTTGTTTTATTTTATCTCCCGTTATCCCAATCCTTCACACCCACCCTTTTTTCTCACTTGATATTTTTAATACTTTGCATCATTTGTAATTATATATGTCTCCCCAAGTCATGATTAGAAAAAAAATCTCTCTTTCTTTGGCTAAAAAAGCAACCTCTCTCCTCATTTTCATTTGGTCCCTCTCTATTTTTTTTATTGGTGCATTATAGTTGTATACAGTGATGGAATTTGTTGTCACATATTCATACATGCACACAATACAACAAGATAACTTGGCCAACGTCCCCCCCCCAGGACTCCCCCACCTCCTTCCTCCCATCCCCTGGTCCCTTGCCTCTCTTTCTGGGATATATATTTATTCTAATATACTCAAGTATACTGACATAACTCTTATACCTATGAAAAATATGTTTTTAAAAAATTTTATTGAGGAGTTGTGTTGTTGTACAATCATAAATGCATATGTGGTAACAATATGATATGCCCTGATCCTAATCCAGAATCACCCCACACCCCAGTCTCTTGATTCTTCTGTATTTCCCCCATAATAGTTATAAATGTACATATATATACGTATATAAAATATATATATGATTGTTAATTTTCCAGAATTAAGTGATTGCATAAGTATTATTTGGCTTCTTGAGGAAGTAAAGAGTAAGCTACATTATTGATTCCCCTCCCTATCATAGATCTCTATCATCCCTCCTTCTCCACTCCCTCTTGCCTCTTCTCCACCCCCCCTACATATCTATGGTTCCCCTAGATTATGTGTTGCTTTGACTTTGACTTTGATGAGTCTAGAACATGAACTTGACCTTTAACCCAGGCCTGGGTTTGGCTCTAGTCTCCACAAATGAAGGAAAACATTTGACCCTTGAGTCTCTGGGTTTGGCTAATTTCACTTAGCATAATTTCTTTCATTGCCATCCATTTACCTTCAAAAGCTATAATTTTGTAGAACTCCATCGTGTGTGTGTGTGTGTGTGTGTGTGTGTGGTGTGTGCATGTGTATACACTACACCTTTTGGATTCATTCATCCAGCAACAAGCATCTGAGTTGATACCACAATTTAGCTATTGTAAATTGAGCTGCTATGAATGCTGATTTTGCTGTATCACTGTAATGTGCTGATGCTAGCTCCTTTGGGAAAATACCCAGGAGAGGGATATCTCAGTCATATGGTGGTTCTATCCCTAATTTTTTGAGGAGTCTCCACACTGCTTTCCAGATTGGTTGTTCCAGTCTGTAATTCCTATCTGTGTGCTAGTGTTCCTATCTCCCCACAACCCCTCCAGCATCTGTTATTGTTTATATTCTTCATCTTTGCCAATCTGACTACAATAAGGTGAAATATTAATGTAGTTTTGATTTCCATTTTTCTGATTACTAGTGATTTAGAAAACTTTCTTATGTATTCATTAGGTAGCTCAATTTTCTATGTTGGGAAGTTTCTATTTATCTCTCTGGCACATTTATCAATTCGATTGTTTGTGTTTTCAATGTTAAGTTTTTTGAGTTCTTTGTAAATTTCGGATATTAGTCTCTTGTTGGAGGAAACAGACCATGATTATCTCTCATTCTTCAGGTTTTCTCTTGACAATTTTGACCAATTCTTGGCTGAGCAAAACCTTTTTAGTTTTAATGTACATATCAATATATACAATGACCTACTTATAAAAGTTTGGAGTGTACCTTGTTTAAACTCAGTTCCAGTATTTCCCCTTCCCCTCCTTTTCTCCCATCCACTGTTCTTTTTAGATATACTTGACAATAGGATAAATATTGGCATGTTTATGAAAGCCTGCAAAATGACGTATTCTAATTCAGCCCTCAGTATCCCTCCCTCTACCTCTCCTTTCTCTTCCCTCTACTGGAATTTCTGTTATTTACTAAATAGATATTTTTTAGTGACTCATTGATATATATACTGATGATATCCAGTATTATATGTTCTTATATAAACATGAGCAAGTTAAGTCTGATTCCTTCCATTAGATTTCCTTTTTTCATTCCTTCTTTCTACACCATGACCAAGTAGGATTCAACCCAAGGATGCAAGGTTGGTTCAATATATGAAAGTCAATAAATAATTCACCACATAAACAGACTTAAAAACAAGAATCACATGTTTATTTCAACAGATGCAGAGAAATTATTTGACAGCACTCATTCATGTTTAAAATACTAGAAAAGATAGTAATAGAAGGAACTTACCTCAACATAGTAAAGGCCATTTATGACAAACCAAGGCCAACATTATTCTGAATGGAGGGAAATTGAAAGCATTTCCTCTAAAAACAGGAACTAGACAAGGATGTTCACACTTTCACCACTCCTTTCAACATAGTCCTTGAAACTCTATCTAGAGCAATTAGGCAAGAGAAGGAAATTAAAGGCATAAAAACAGGCAAAGAAGAACTCGAATAATCTCTGCTCACCAATTTCATGATTATATATTTAAACCGCACCCCCCAAAAAAATCTCTACTCAGAAGACTTCTAGAGATCATACATGATTTCAGCAAAGTAACAGGATATAAAATCAATGTTCACAAATTCATCACGTTCCTATATACTAATGATGAACTGGCGGAGAGAGAAATTAGGAAAACTATAGCATTCACAATAGCTTAAAAAACAACTTGTGCATCAATCTAACAAAAGCAGAGAAGGACCTCTACAATGAAACCACACAACACTAAAGAAGGAAATTGAAGAAGACCTTAGAAGATGGAAAGACTGCCCATGTTCTTGGACAGAGAGAATTAATATTATCAATATGGCCACGTTACCTAAAGCACTACACAGATTCAATGCAACACCCATCAAAATTCCAATGAAGCTCTTCACAGAATTAGAAAAAGCAGTCATTAAATTCATTTGGAAAAATAAGAGACCCAGAATATCCAAAGCAATCCTTAGCAAGACAAGTGAAATAGGAGTCATCGCAAGACCAGACTTCAAATTATACTCCTGAGCTGTAGTCACTGAAAGAGCATGGTACTGGCACCAAAACAGACAAGATGACCAATGGAATAGAATAGAAGACAAAGAGATAAACCTGCACAATTACAGTGACCTCATACTCGACAAAGGAGCCAACGACATGACATGGAGGAAAGACAGTCTCTTTAACAAATGGTGCTGGCGAAACTGTCCCTCCCTGAATGCTTCTTCCCTCAGCCTTCCCCTTATTTGCACTGGCCTCTGGCCTTGTTGCTCCTTACACTCACGGAGCGCTTCTGTCTCCAGCCTTTGCAAGTCCTGTTCCCTCCTGCTGCGATGCTCTTTCCCCCATGCCTCACTCCCTTCCTCCACTCAGGCCTCTACTCCAGTGCTAAATCTTCAGGAGGCCTTTTGTGTCTGCCTTGTCCAGAGCAGTATTCTCTGTCTCTATTGCTTCTCCCCACCCCACACACTGCTGACTTCCTTATCTTGGGATAGTTCCCGTGACCTGACATTAAAGAACATTCTCTATCAGGCAACCCCATGTGTAGCTGTGTGCACAGAGGGACCAGCCTGGGCGCCTAGACCTGCTTTCCTACTTAACAGTTGTGTGAACTTGGGCAAATTATTTTACCTCTCTGTTTTTCAATTTCTCCATCTATAAATGGAAAACATTGAAATCAGTACCTGCACATGACAAATGCTATCTAAGTATTTCATTTTTTTTAAGAGAAAGAGGGACAGTGAAACAGAGAGAATCAATTTTTTATTTAGTTTTTCCTGTGGCCTTTATTGTTCCAACACTTGGTTGTGTATGTGGTGCTGGGGTTTGAACCCACACTCTTATGCATGCCAGGCAAGCACTGGAACTGCTGAGCCACTGCTCCAGCCCTAAGTATTTCATTTTTAATAAATAAAAAAAATGATTTCTGTTTGTTGTTTGACCCCCACCCCCAGCTTGGTCTGTCTTCATGCATCACTATATTCATAGCTTAAGAAGAGTGCCTAAGATAGGGCAGGCACTTGAGTATCTATTGAATTAATTATCTCTTTAAAAAATCTGGTCAGGGCATCAAAATGTAGATAAATGTTTTTCAATCCTGGTGTTAAAGAGATGAGTTTAAGGATAAGACTTGGAGGACTGAGATTTTAGTTCTTGCTCTGCTATTTATGAGCCAGTGAGTGTTAAGCTAATCAGTTAAAATCTGTCCAAGTCATCTACAGATTGGAATGAGATCAGTTTCTTTGTTCTAGAGATGTAGGGAAAGTACATCAGGGCTTTTCAAACCTGTGCTCACTCCATATGCAAAGGTTAAGGTGCTCCCAGCAGGGAAAGTGAAACTATGTTGCTTATACACTTCTCTGTGCTGGGCTCTGAATTCAGTCCTGGGAATATGGCAGTTGACCACAGAATCCTGAGCAAATCTTGCTGACATCTGTCAAGCTATAGCCACTTGCAGAATCACTAACACAATGCTTAGGCTTGGGAGAGATCTTAAATAGTTGACAATTAAAGCTACAATATTTTAGAAGGTTCATGGCAAACTAGTATCCCGCCCAACTGCATTTTCTTTTCTTTTTTTTGTTATTCCCTCCCCAGAAAGGGTTAAGGAGACATGATCCTGGTGAATGGATTAGGGAGAGAGCTAGAGTCACCATTTTGGCGACCTTTTAACTTTCTCATCCTAAAGGTAAGGTTTCTATTGATGTATTAACTGCCCCAAAGAGGCCCCACACGATGTGCTTTCATTCTGATAACCCATTTCCCCCTTTCCCACAGCGTGACTCCTCTGCACTCCCAGGGCTGAAGGTCATCGCTAATTGGCATGACTGCTCAAATCTTCTCTGGGCATCGCCTCACAGAAAAACCCTTGCAAAGCGGAGGACCCGAGGGGAGCAGTAGAATTCTGATCATGGGCAGAAGATAATCTCCCCAGCTCGCCACGGGCCTTGTTTGTCAGTGATAACATAAAGGATGGGAGCTCAGAAACCAAATTGGCTTCAGAGTTGATGTGTGGCTGAATTGACTTGAGGAGGAGGCTGGGAGCTGTAAAGTGAGTTTGCCCTTTAATGGGCATTTTGTGCTTGTCTGGCTCCTTGTCCAGAGATTGGGCAAAATCTATTAGTGAGATCCACACCATTCACACCTCATATACTGGAGCCATCTGGGAGAAGATTTACCCATTTCTTTTCTGATCCCCTAATTGGAGCTGCTGACTGACTCTGAGGTACCTGAGTGACTTAAAATTGGGATGCTGAGAGCTCTGGTACCAAAGCATTTTAAAGGGCAGTGGGAGACATCATTCATGGTGTCTGCAGATGGGTTTGGATGGATGTGGACGTCTGCCAGGAGCAGCAGGCCTGGAAGGTGTCTGTATAGATTGCTGATTGGCAATGACCTCCAAATGCACAAAAGCAGCCGAAAACTCTACCACTCCAGTGAGCTGAGACCGAGTCTGTCTGAAGTCAGCTGGGGAAGAGCAGAGGCTCTTTTCTGAGCTTTCTTTCATGGTCACAGCGAAACACAGATGGGCAGTCTTGTGAAAGGGGCCTGCTGGCTACAGTCTTCAGTGGCAGGAGGTGGGGACTATCTGAGAATTTGACATTAAAATAATTTAGAATCACCCTCGTGGGTGTATACACAACTGATGAGGTTACGGAACATTCTTCCGGCTAATGGTTTGGTAACTGAGGTCTGCGCTCCCAGAAGTTGCTCTTTTATTTAATCATTTCCTGGTAAAGGACAAGCCTACTGCTGTTTGGAAAATATCAGGCTAAGTCTCCAAAGGAGACTTCATCAGTGTGAGAGGACATGGGGAAAAGTTTGAGAGGAAGCCAGGTTTCCTCCCACCTTGCCCTTCCTTTGCACCTGACAGGGTAGGTCCCTTCTAAAGAAGGCATTCAGTTCGATTCATCAAACTCTTATTGGGTACTTACTATGTGCCAGGGGTTGTGAGGCATGGGATGCAGAAACAAATGCAGCGTGGTCATGCCCTCGTGTTGCTCCAGAGGCACCCGGATCGTCTCTTGAATGCCTATTCTTTTCCTTCATGCACCAAGCTCAGCAGCTGTCTCCTCTGTTCACGTAGTTCTAATGTTGCTGGGAGATTGGAGTGGGGGCTTTCCCTCCCCTTGGAAGTGTGATAAGGTGAGCCTTCTTCTTATATATCTATGAAAGTGAAACAGATATCAATTTTGAAATTTATATATTAATTTTTATCCCATCACATTCCAAAATGGATATAAATATTATAGGTTACAAGATAAAAATGGAAAGGATGCAGGGCAAAATATAAGTGGGAAGAAATATTTAATATATGTGCCATAAAGTTCTATTCATCCTTGTTCTTATGAAAGTTTTAATGGGTGGTGCAGAAATTATAACAATACTATGGTGTGCAGTGTTTGTGGATGAAATATATAAGACAATTATACTGTTAAAAAGGACAGAACTAAGTCCTGTAAATGGAATTAAGTTTTCAATATTAGACTCAAAATGATAAAACATTATTGCCAGTGGAATGTGATAAGTTATATATGCATATAGTAATATTTAAAGCAACCACTAAAAAAAGAAAAACTACAGAGTAGTGTGGTCAAAACCAAATGAAATGAAAACAGCCAGAATCCTTAAAAATGATCAAATAAACCACAGAAAGGAAGAATATAAAATATAAGAAACAAAGGAAAGAGAAAATAAATAAAATCTAGACATCGACTGTTGGGGAAATCCCCAACATCAAAAATATCAATAATTATTTTTGAAATGTAAAAGGTCAATACAAGACAGCAATTAGCCATGCTGAAGTGAATCAGATCTTGGAAATATCTGACAAAGAGTAAAGGATGAAACAAATGAAAAAACCACAAAACCTTAACAAGGAAACAGAAGTTATGCAAAGGACAAAATGCAAGTTGTTGGAAAATACAACAATAAAAATAAATCATTGGGTGGGCTCTGTGGTAGAGTGCAGATGTCAGAGGATAGAAACAGTGGGCTGGTGACGCAGCTCAGGTGTAGGGCACCTGCATGGCGGGCACAAGGCCCAGCACGAGAACCACCACACACACAGAAAAAGTAGAACCAGTGACCTTAAAAACAGATGATTACACCCCAACTATAAGCTTTCTGTAAGAAACTTCACAAACAAACACAAGTAGATGGAAAGTGAAAAGATGAGAAAAAAAATAAATCATGCTAACGTTAACCAAAACAAGTAGATGTTTTAGCACTGCCAATTGTTAGAGGCATACAGAATATTGAAAAAAATCACCAAGAAGGCATAGTGCCTCTAAATCTGTATCCAATAAATAATAGAACTTCCAAATATATACAATGGATAAGCAAACAAAAAGCCAATACAGCTGAAAGAAATGGATAAGCCCACTAGACAGAAATTTAATAAACAGAGGAATTGAGCAACACTAGCAACTAATGGCATCCAATTCATATTTCTAGAATATTTGGCCCAACAATAGCACAATACACAATCTTACAAGCAACCATAGGACAGTCACCTACACAGTTCAGATCCTGGACACAAAACAGACCTCACTTCAAGGAATTTAGAAATTTAATAACTGCAATAATATAAACTATATTATGTAACTATTATGAAATCAAACTAGGAATTAATAGCAGGCTGACACCAGGAAAAGATTCAAACACTTTTAAACAATACACATCTAAACAATCCATGAGACAAACATATCTCTAAGGAAATATTTAAAATGCATAAAACTAAATTAAAATGAAAGTGCAACATCCTAAATAGAGTCTGCTGCACTTTTACCATAAATTCTACTTTGGAGAAGAAGTATAAAATCCAAGGGAACATCTGATTACAAGAAATGCAGAATATGTGAGAGTCACACACCCAAATTATGATTCAATGATGTATCTATTTATTCATTCAGCCCCTGTGTCCTGTGCACTATTTTTTTTTTGAGAAAGAGGGAGGGAGAGAGAGAGAAAGAGAGAATCAGTTTTTTATTTATTGCACAGTAATAAGCAGTAAGCCTGATATTTGAACCTATTTGGTGTATTTGCTTTGCACCAATACCATTTTTTAATTTTTACATTATTATATAACTTTTCTTTTTTTTCTAATAAATTACCTTTAAAAAAAATAAAATCTCTCTTCTTTCTTGGAATCCATACTGATGCCATCACTTATATTGTAGTTTACTGGACTCTTTCCAAGAATGAAGGCTTTTGTTCTGTTGAATTTGGCTTTAGTAACATAGGTACATTAACAGGACCATATTAGCATATTTTACCAAGACATTCGTCCTTAGAAATAAAAATCCAGTCTACCTGAAGACTTGAGTAGGACTGATGCTTTTTCCTCTGGAAGTATAAAGTAGAGTACAGGTTGAGGTTAGAGATAAACAGAAAATAAGGAACCAAAGAAGGTTCTGAGTGTGACATTAATTACCTAGGAGGGGACCATTATTGGAAAAAGGGGAAAACAGGAAGGGTCGGGTCAATAGTTTAGAGTAAGGAGAATGAGTTTGGTTTGGGTGGGTTGGATGTGAGAGTGGTAAGATAACCAAAGGGAAGTCCCAACGAATAGCATTGATGAGAATTTGTATCATTAAAGCATAAATCACCTAAGAAGATGGACATCATGGTTGCTTTCTTCCAGACAAATTGGGTGGTGGTATGAGTGGGCTTCCGAGAATGGAAGTAATGGAAGAAGGAGATTAAAAAAAAAAGTTACAACATTGCACGATTAATTCCAAAAGCATTTTTGTTTTTTCTAAAATTTTGGTATGCACTTTTTGCATTTGTTTATGTTGCAGCAAAAATACACACAGACCCAAAATTTAGCATTTTAACTAGTTTTAAAGTGTGCAGTTTCGGGGGCAATGAGTACATTCAAGACGTTGTGCACCATCACCATTATCCATCTCCAGAACTTTTCATTCCCCCAAACAGAAGCATAGTACCCATTGAACAACTACCCATCACTCCCCACTCTCCCCTCCTGGTAATCACTATTCTATTGTATCTTTATCAACTTTACTATTTTAGGTACCTCATACAAGCGAAATGATATATTTGTCCCTCTTATTTTCATATATTTGTCCCTGGCTTATTTTCACTTAGAAAAATGCCTTTAAGATTTATCCAAATGTCTCAACATGTATGAGAAATTCCCTCCTTTCTAAGGCTCAATAATATTCCTTTGTTAAATATAGAATTGTGTTTACTCATTCATTCATTGATGGATACTGAGGTTATTTCTACCTTTTGGTTATTGTGAATAATGCTGCTGTAAATATGAGTTTACAAAAATCTGTTTGAATCCCTCCCCTCAATTATTGTAACTGAAGACTTAAGAAGCTACTGCTAAACTAAAAGAGAAACCTCAGAGGCATAGAGATGTGCTCCTCTCTCTCTTGTGAGAGGCACAGAAAGCCTGGATTCTCTTTCTGTTTCTGCCATTAATGGTCTGAGTGATCTTGAAATTGTTACTACATCTCTCTTGCTTGCTCTGGGGCTTGCTCTGGACAATCTCTAAGGTTCTTGAAGCTCTATCTTCATGAAATGTTATGCAAAGAGTTTAGGCAAACACCATTGGTGTCACTTGATAGTGGCAGGGAAGAAGAGTCCCTAGACTTGTGGGTCTCTTACTCTCTCAGCTTCCTGAAGAGAGGTGGGGCTCTCCAGGAGAGGGACCATCCACTCTACTGTTTTTCCTTTTAATAGCTTGACTATGAGACTGTCTTTGTCCAGGAAACTTTAGGCTCAGGTGTTAGTCTATGCTCAGGGAGCAGATGTCTACAGGAGTGCTGGATAATACTTGGAGATCTTGGTCCTCCTGCTCCATGAACATTAAATTGGCTGTCCAGGATCTCCTTCTGGAGGGGGCTCCCAGCTGCCTTATTGCCACACAATCCAGAGAAATTCCTGGATCTTTCTCTAGACGATGCTCTTGCTTCCACTGCTCCGTATTTGCAGTTTAGAACTTCCTGAAAGTGAAAGCCTTTATTCTTGAGCATCAAGATAATGGGAACCATCAAACAATGAGGTATGCTTAGTGGGGGACACAAGAGCGAGGCATCTTGTGATGACTCTCATCTCACAGTGCAGAAATGGTTGCCCCAATGTACCATGCTGGTGCTGCCTGTGGACATTCCTCCTCCTCTGGAAAGCATTCCCGTAATATCAAATCCATGGAGGAATCCTGGGAACTTGTTCCTGGAGACTCCTCATCACCGTATCGAGGACTTTTATTTGCTTTTAATTCTTCTCCTTACCTACATATAAACTTTAAACTTTATACCTTTGCATCTCCCCACGATAAAGGACAATTATAACTGAGCATATTCCACTGGGTTTGTCACATAGTTGGCTAATGTGTTGGGTCAGGCATGCATTCTTCCAGTGTAGCCTACTATAAGGGAGAGAAAATCAATTTCTTAGGTGATAAAAATAATGCTCAACCAGATGAGTCTGCATTATCTGTAATACCACTGTGCCAGGTGTTTTTAAAAATCTACAAAGTGATGATAAAGTATCTACTCATTACAGGTTAATAAACTTATAGGACATTTATTCATTTTCATATAAATGTAGTGGCTGCCCATTATCATGATTTATGGCCCAAATTTAGTCTTGTGTGTTTAAATTGAGAAGTTACAACGTAAAAGGTTTATCTTTATAGCTGTCGCTGGTGTCATATTTATATACATACTACTTCACCAACACTTTAACAATGGAGTAGCAATATAAATTGAATAACTTTAAAGACAATATATGTTTCCTTCTAGGAAAAGTGTATGTTCATATACATTATAACCTCATTTCCATGAACATTGGTTATAGCAGAATTGAATCCAAGTGGATTCAACCATTTCCCTCTGTGTCTACTTAAAAGACACAACATATTTTAGTTTCCCTTTTTATTGCTGTAAAAAATAACTGTAATATTATGGTAATGAATTATTGATAGTAATATATGCATAATGAATTGTTAGAGTTAACTTTTTACTTACATTTGTTAGAGTACTTTTTACACTTTGTTAGCAAATGCTCCAAAATCAGATGCGCTTGGATTTGAAACAGCTGTGTGGCATGCTGAAAGCCATATAATCTTCTAAGGCACAGTGTCTTCCTCTTGTAAGGGAGACAACAGCATCTCCCTCACACACATGGCATAAGGATATGTGAAGTGGTGCATGGAAAGCATTTGTGTTCAGAGGACCTGCCAAAGAATAAGTTAGTATAAATGATAGTCAGTATTATAATTATTGGCACTATTTTAAAAGTTAAGCCAAATTCTTCCAAATCAAGTTGCTCATGTCTTTTCCTATAACCCCCTTTATTTGAATATGCTTATAATTTCTATTTACATGAAGAATCCTGGGAACTTGCTCTTTTTCTAACGCTCAGATTAACTAAAAGAAAGAGCTAAAAACTAAATAAGTTGACCTCGCAGAAGCAGAGAGTAGAATAGTGGTTAAGAAGGAGGCTAGGAAAGAGAAGGCAAAGGGGTAATAGAGATTGGCAGTTGGGTGTAAGAATCTGGTTAGACAGGAGGAAAAAGTTCTAGGGTTCTACAGCACAGTAGGGTCACTATGGTTAACAATGATTCATTGTATGCTTCAAAATAGCTAGAGAAAAGGATTATGAATATTCCTAAAAATAAGACATGTTAAATGTTTGAAATGATGGATACGCTAATTATCCTGATTACATATTATATTCATGCATAAAAATATCACATAAATATGCACATTATTATACGTGAGTTAAAAAATAAAATAAATAAATCAGAAAATAAAGAGAAAGAGTTGGAGTCTGTGGAAGTTCTCTCCATATGGTAACTTTGGTACACATGCGAATGTAAACATTTATGAAATGAGAGGTGTAAACATTTTTTGTAGTAACATTTTTTGGCTACTGTGTATTTTTGTTTTGAGAGAGGGACAGTGAGAGAGAGAGAGAGAGAGAGAGAGAGAATCAATTTTCATTTAGTTTTTCATGTGGCTTTCGTTGCTTAGAGACCTCACTATGTACAGGGTGCTGGGATTTGAACTTGCTTACTTGCACATGTCCGGCAAGCACCGTAACCACCGAGCCACCGCTCCAGCCCTTTGGGTACCGCATTTTGCACATTAGAATATGGGGACTAAGGAAATTTAGACTTTAGCCCATGATCACAGAAGGAGAGGTGAAGTGGAGATCAGAGCTGAGTCCCTTGACTCGTAGGTCAATATCTTTCAGTTTCAATTTTCCAAATATTATGGAATTGAGCTCTTGGTGCTCATTTAATATAAATCCTGCTGTTTTTTCCTGCTTCTTGGGATTACACAAAACATTAGAAAGTGTTTATGATAGAAAAAAACTCCCTTAAAATTATATATACACTTCTGCTGCTACGCACGTTAATATATGCTACATATCATCAACACCTGGCAGCTACATTTTTGCTGTATATCATTATATATCATTTTGGAACTTCCAGTGAAAGTTCAATAATCTGCTTTGTGCTAATGCTAAATCCCCCCATTCCTTGCTACTTCCAAAGGAGGGGGAAAAACACAAAAACAGAAACAAAACAGATGGACACAGTCTGGTTCTTCATTTTATCCAGCAGAACTCATATGAAAGTAGTTGCTAACTCCTAATAAATTAAACAGTGCATCTTTTTATTTTCAAATAGTTTTTAACCCCTCCAGTCTGTCAGTGTTACTCATTGCTATCCATGGGGCCAGGCTTCTTGGGAGAACATAATGGAAAACTTTGAGGTGTGCTCGGAGCACCTAGTGATGAGTGTCCAGTTTGTAGAGCTGTGGGTGAGTTCTTCATGTATTAATGGTCCTCATCGTTGTATGCCCCCTTTGCATTTTGCAGCGGGTAAAAATTTGGTCCTTTAGATGTTATTTACACCAGACTTGCGTTTCAACCTAATGAAATGGCAGGATCATTCTATAAATAAGAGGATTCTGAGGAAGAGTGATCTCTCCACTCCTGAACTTCCGTGCAGATCTATTCAAAGTTAGGACCACACTGTAAGCTTATGTCTCAGGCAGCACAGTCAGCATCACTGAGTTTCAGGGAGACCTGGGCAAACCATGTAACCACCCTTGGCTTTCAATTTCTGCATATAGAAAAATGCAAATAATGACATGTACCCTGGCCCTTAGGATTCCAATGAAATCATGTGTGCAATGTGCTAACAAGAAAGCTATTTCATTATCAGTGGAATTGATAACAATGATAGACAATAGAGTAAGAACAGAATATAAAGGAAAGCTGCCCACAGAGAAGAGTCGGTGTTCTCAGTGACCTTCGAAGGGAAGGGGTGTTCTGCGCTCAATAGATTACGAAGGGAAAGTTGGAGAATGAGGAAAGGCCAGGTCCTGCAGACACCATGTTTGCCAGCTCAAAGACACTGCTTTTCAGGCAAAAATGGTCCTATTGACAGAAAAGTCTGAATTATCTCTACAAGACAAGACTAAAATAAGAAAATATGACCCCTATTCTACCAACACAAAAAAGGACACTCACACGCATCATTTGGTCTTCTTTGCATTCATCCAGTGACATGGAAATGATTATGTGATACAGGGCCATTATTCAGTAACACGGCCAGCATGCCTGCATGTCTGCCTGTGTCTTGAGCTCCTCAGGGTCTCAGCTTCAATGTGGATTATGTTGCTGTAACTCCAGGGTGCACGTCCCGAAGCAGCAGAGTTCCCCTCAGCAAGGAAATTTCAAGTCCATGATACCAATTGTGAAATGGAGAAGAAAGTTTGGCAAACCCAAAGCAAGGGAGGAGAAAAGCCCACTCTATTTTAAAATTCCATTGGACTTTTTTCACTACAATACCTTTGCTATAGACAAATATGTCATATCAACAAATCTTTCGACACAGATTGAGGACCTCAAGTCAGCTTTACACTTTAGCTCACATTTGTAGGCATTTTTTTCAACATTTGATGAAAAATAAGACTTGCCAGGTAGATACACTGAAAACTTACTTCTTCCATGGACCCTGAATCTACCAGGGCAGCTTCCCACATACTTATATCAAAAACACAGGAGAAGGGGGCTGGAGTGGTGGCTCAGCGGTTATGGCGCTTGCCTGGCATGCGCAAGTACGTGTATTCAAACCCCAGCACCATGTACACAACAAAGCCTAGGAGCAATGAAGCCCACATGAAAAACTGAATAAAGTTGATTCTGTCTCTCTCTCTCTCTCTCACTGTCCCTCTCTCTTTAAATACACATGTGCGTGTGCACACACACGAGAAATTAGAGGAGAGAAGACAACGGTGAAGAGGTGCACTGTCTGACACAGACCAGAAACTTGAACTTGGTAGACTCAGGGTCTTTGCAAAGAGGCATGATGTTGTCTTGTGTATCTGATGTTGTTGAATCAAATCTCCACCTGGAGGAATACTTAGAGTCTGAACCTCTGCCTTCCCCTCAACTCTGAACAATGTCATACAACAACCCCAAGTAAATTCATCACAGCTAGGATAGTAAGAGAGGAGTCCCCCAGAATTTCCCAAACCTTTTCAAATATCTGTGACTTGGCAGATCTAAAAACATCTCATGTTGAAGATATTTTTCCCTTCATGTTATTTAAAAGTGTAGTAAAATACAAATAATTAAAATTTGCATTTTTACCTATTTAAGTATACGATTCAGTGATATTAAGTAGTCGTGCTGTTTTGGAACCATCATCACTATCCATTCCCAGAACTTTTTCAACATCCCAAATTGAAATTCTCTACCCATTGAGCAATAACTTTATTTGAAATCCATTTATATTGGAAAAGAAATTTAATGTTAGATATGTTTATCATTCCCAACTGCTCCCTTGTATGTGTATTTATTTAATTTTTTTCTTTTATGTCTTTGTGTGCTGCTACACAAGATGCAGAGAAGGCTTCTGGAAGTCTTCTATCACAGAAATGAGTTTTTTATCAGCTGCAATAAGATACTAAACTTGAGTGAGTGTCAGTACTGGAATTTGCTTTCCATCCTCTTATTAGTCTCTAAAATGGGTAGAGTGAGAGGGACCACTACTAATGACTGCAACACGCATCTCCTGGTCACCCATGGGGTGGGGATCTCACAGACTGGGACTGGAAAAAGTGCAAATTTCTAGGGTCACTGTTGCATCAGTCAGACTTATTTTCTCCAGACTTTATTCTTCCAGTTCTTAATATGCCAGATAACCCTAACTTCCCTTTGACCTGTTCCCCTACAATCCTTTCCTGATTGGAATAGTTTCAGCTGCAACAGAATAATTTTCATAGTATTAAAAATATTAGCCTTCTACAATCTCACAACGTGTTTGAATTAGCTATCCTTTAATCACCTTGCATGGGTTTAAAATAAAAAGAATAGGGGCTGGAGTGGTGGCTCAGAGGTTATGGCTCTTGCCTGGCAAGTGTGAGTACACAGGTTCAAACCCCAGCACGACGTACACAATGAAGTGTGGGAGCAATGAAAGCCACATGAAAAACTAAATAAAAATTGTTTCTCTCTCTCTCTCTCCCCCTTCCTCTTTCCCTCTCTCTCACTGACCTTCAATCTTTAAAAAAATTTAAAAAAAATAAAATAAAAAGAACAGATTACACATACTATTTGGATCAGCATAACTCTAGGAACTATCTAGGTCAAAATAAGGTTTTCTATTTTAGTTCACATTCAGTTTATCATGTCTGCATTGGTTCTATCATTAATTCCTATGAACATTAATTGAACACCACTTTTGTGGCTCTTCACTGTGCCAGACACTGGGATACAGAGATGCTTGAGGTACAGTGCGGTGAAAAGACCACAGGAACATGGCTCTGTGGGAGACAGATGGGGAGGAAATCAGATGCAGTGGAACCAGGAGAAGAGGGACAAACCTCCATCTTCTCAGAGGAGGTGACTTTGAACCGATCCCTAACTGAGGTGGAGAGTCACTTGAGGGAGCAGGGAGAGAAGGTATACTGTGTATACATCTTGGAGTCTTCCTGGTTATCATGCGGCACCTAACGCTTGTAGAGGATAAGCTAAGTTCAGGAGAGATTGTGGACACAGGTTCATTAGTATTTAATGCTTGGTAGATTAGGTCCAGGGGGCTAGAGGGTGGAAGAGGGGAAGAATTAAGAGTGATTGAGCTTGAGAGACTATGTAGGTAGTGATAATATTCATTAATTTTTTTTAGCTCAGACAATTTTGAATTTTAAAGGCAATTTAGTTTACCATCTTGGAAAAAAAGTTCTCCTAGAGTTTTCAAGTAGACACATCTCTGTTATTTTTAATAAATCTCAGTGAAATATGGCCATGAGTACAGGTTACAGGGATAAATGATTACAACAACCGTTATCTTCGCTTCTCAGAACCACTAATGTATGGCTTTTCTCTAACTCAGATCTACAGAAAATTTTGAAATACACCTGTATAGCCTTTGTTGAGATTTAACAGCTTTCACCATTCTCTCTCTCTCTCACACACACACACATGTACACACAATACTGAGATATTTGAATGCCATTGTACTTAAACCCTAAATGAATATTCCTAGACAAAGGTCTTTCCCTATATAGTTATTGTATCATTATTACCAGATTTTTTTCTCATGATTATATTTAGGTTAAATATTTTTACTAAGAATACTAAACAAATGATATTATATACGTCTTCATTCTATCAGGAGGTATATAGTGACAGTTTGTCTTATTATTGATGATGCCAGTTTGGATCAGTTGGTTAGGTTATATCTTGCAATTCTCTCTGTTACAATTAATAAGTAATTTGTATGGTGAAAATTTGAGACCACATAATGTGTTATTCAACGGTTTAAGCATCTGTTGGTGATCCTTGCCTGAATCAATAATTGCCTTGGTAGGCCTTAATTTTAATTTAACTTTTCTTTAATAATGATTGCTCCATTCCAGCCTCTAAGGTCAAATATTATTTTTTGCTGTTGTTGTTCTCTGTCTAAAATTTTGAGACCAAAGGAGATCTTCAAGTTCTATGAAAACATTTTTTTTCATGAAATGGAGCATATGTTAGGAAAACAGCCAAGAAAACATTGTACAGTTATATTTCAGAAATCAACATGTATTTTATAAAATGAATAACTCTTGCACAAGATTTAATATTGTCCATGATGTTTAGTTTTTTGTATTTTGTGGAGGAAACACTGTAATATGTCATTTAACATCATAAAGGAATCTCATGTCTGTCCGCTGATAACTCATTGGCAATAGACCACAGCTGTTAAGAGGCAGCTCAGAGAAGAAAAAAAGGAAGAAAACCCACAAGCCAACCATCTGACTTTAATTAGGAAAGATAACAGTCCCCAAATGTACAAAGATGAGGTCTTTTGCAGGTCAGAGTATTCTACTGGAAAGAAGTAATACAAGGACCGTATGTATGAGGGTCAGCTTACGCTTTAAAGGATTCCATGATGTGGAGACATTCTCCTCACCATTTCCTGACAAGTTACCCCTTGATACAGCTTCAGTGGGTACTTATTTGGCACAAAAATACATGTTTTCTAAAAGTCCCTCTGGAACCTTTAACTGGGATGGGAAAGACCATGGGTTGAGTAGTCTCTATGGGTAAAGAAGAGCAAGATTTCAGCGTGAAGTGCGATCACTTTGAGACACTCACTAACCTCCATGTAGAGATATAAAGTTGCCATAGTTGAGCTAACATTCAGGGCAGTGGTCGTGGCAGGAGACATGCGTTGGAGGATCCTTTGAAGATAGAGAATATTAAAATCCATGAAACTGGAAGAGAATCATCAAAGGGTTGAGTAGATAGAGAGAAAAGGAAAAGATTTAAAAAATCGTGGCCTGAGCCCTGAGTCAGATCAATGCTATGGTGTTAATAGGCAAAGGGGATCAGCTAACAGGACAGAGAAGGAGCAGTCAGTGGGGCTGAAGGAGAATCAAGCACGTAGTGTCTTAGAGAACGAGTGAAGAAATCATTTCCATGAGAAGGGAACGATTGATTACGACCAGATGTGACTGATAGGTCAAGTTCAATGTGGACTAGAATTTGCAACACGGACATCATTGGTGGTATTGTCAGGCGAGGTGTAGTGGAATGACGGAGTCCAAATTCCAGCTGGGGTAGACTTAACTGAGAAAAGGACAGAAAACGGAAGCAGTGAGATTGGACCATCTTTCAAGGAGTTCTGATATAAGGTGGAGGAGAGGAGTAGAAAAAAGAGCACAGTGTTAGGAGGGGAAGCAAACTCAACTTTGTGTTTTCATTTCCAAGATGACAGATATAATAATGTGATTGAGTGCTGATGGGAATGATCTAGTAGAGATGGGGAATTTGTTGATACTGAGAAAAGTAAGGAGAATTGCTGGGCAAAGCCTTTGAGCAGGCAAGTGGGAGGAGATCTAATGTAAATGCAAGAGCGGGTCTTGACAGGAATAAGGTTAATTCCATAATGGTGTGGGGTGACGTAGAGGGAGCAGTATATGCGGGAGTTTGGGAATTAAATTCTGAATGCTTCTTTTTGTTTCCCAGAGAAATGGGAAACAAGGTCATCAACTGAGTAAAGACAGAGGAGCATTATGAGAGATTTGAGGAGCCAGGAACTAATAATATAGTTGTCTATGAGAGAAAAAAATCTAAAAAAAAAATCCCCCAAATTAGAAATAGTACAAACAATAGTCGATAGTCAGAATACAATGAAACTGAAATTCAATACAAAAAGTTCATATTCCCTGGATATTAAACATTCATTGTTAAATAACTTTTAGGTTAAAGAGAAAAAGCAACCTAAAACTTAAATATTCTGAAAATAAAGAGAATGAAAACACTGCCTACAAAGTCTCTGCCCCAGTGAGGACGTGACATTTATACCAGAAATGTAGAGAGTTCAATTTTAGGATATCTATTAATTTATTTATCATATTAATGGATTCTAGAAGGAAAATAATATGATCAATGCATAGCTATTGAAAAGATATTTGATAAAATTCAACATCCATTCAAGTTTTTTTTTTTAAGAGAGAAAGAGAGAGAGAGGAACAATTTTTTTATTTAGTTTTTCATGTGACTTTCACTCTTCCGACACTTTGTTGTGTACAGGGGTGCTGGGATTTGAACTTGAGTACTCACGAACACCAGGCAAGCACCATAACCACTGAGCCACTGCTCCAGCCTCCATTCAAGTTTTATTTCTAATAAATTAAATATGAATATTTCAACTTCACTACTAGTAAGCAAGATTTTCTGGAGATACTAACCCGTAGAGTTATGTAAGATATAGAAAATGAAGACACAATTACTGAAATAAAAAAGTAAAATCATTATTACCTGTGGATGATAGGATCGCATACTTGTGAAACCTAAATGTATGCTTTAAAAACCTGTTGAGGTTGCTCAGTGGTTACAGTGCTTGCCTGGCATGCCAAGGACATGAGTTCAAACCCCAGCACCAATTACACAAGGAAGTGTTGGAGCAATGAAAGCCACATGAAAAACTGAATAAAATTGATTCTCTCTCTCTCTTTTTCTCTCTCTCTCTCTCTCCTTAAAAAAAAGTCACTGGGGTGCAAATTCATTATATAATAAATGATGTTTGAATAACTGGGTGCTATTCTGGGGAAAAAAATGAAGATGAAGTGATACCTCAATTCCTATGCCAGAGTGCACTCTTCTAGGAATCAGAGATTTAAATGCCAGAAAAGACGAAGTCATAAAAATCATGACTATTTTCTTTTTTTTTTTTTTCTAAGAGAGGGACAGCGAGAAAGAGAGAATCGAATTTTATTTAGTATTTCATGTGACTCCCATTGCTCTGACACATAGTTGTGTATACGGTGCTGGGGTTTGAACCTGCATCCTCATGCATGCCAGGCAAGCACTGCAACCGCTGAGCTACTGCTCCAGCCCC
>PVKS010018411.1:0-40172 GCA_004027875.1 Aplodontia rufa
CCAATTACCCTCCCTTATCCCTCCCTTCCCCTTCCCATTATAACTCTAAAAAAAGTATTAGATTGTAAAGCATTACATCTTATCTGGATTTAACTCATGTTACTAGACCAACTTTCTCATTGTTCAGGGTCTAGACCCCACCTCCACAGATGAGTGGAGACAGTTTTTAAGTTACACTTAACAATAAATGTATTTTAATTCAAAAGTTGCACTTCACAGCTGCTTCTTGAAATTAGCCAGTATGATATTATTGGCCATCTGAAAGGCTCTGTCGGAAGCTATCTTAGTATTGTCTCTATATTTTTCACAAAGTGTAGTAGACTATTGGTATAAGCAGCTTCAAAAAAAGGCTTTAAGGCAAACACTGGTCACTTTCATCTAATTTTCAGTTGCCTCTTAGTGCTGCCCATAGAGGTGAATCTCTGACCGACCTTAATTCCTCATTTCCAAGGTCCTTGTCGACGTTCAACATTAAGCCAGTGCTCTTCTCATTTTAGAGGTCACATCTGGTATTAATGCATATGAGCTGAAATCAATGGAGAGATGATATCCTTTTTTCCTTCCTTCCTAACAACGTCATTAGTCCTTGTTCAATGGGATGTCACCTATCTTCCTGTCCTCTTAGAGAAAAATATTGCTCAAGCTTCTGCAAAGTACTTTTAAAGAACTTTTTGAAGAACAGCCAAATACTGAACTATGAGAGTTCAGCTCTCTGGATTCTTGACTAACTAGTAGAATAAAGACTCCCAAGGTCATCTTAATGGAAAATTTAAGAAAATATTAGAGAACAATCTTCCAGCTCTACAAATCACTAGCCTTCTGAGCTAAGGTGGGTCGCTTGACCTCTTTACTCTTCAGTTTTTGTCCTTGTGGGGATCAGATAAAAAGGCCTGCAGCCGTGGGCTATGGAGCACACCTGTAATCCCAGCAGCTTGGGAGCCTGGGGAAGGCGGATCACAAGTTCAAAGCCAGCTTCTGCAATTTCGTGAGGACTTAAGCAACTTAATGAGACCCTGACTAAAAAAAAAAAAAAATTAAATAAATAATAAAAAGAGCTGGGGAGGTTGCTTAGTGGTTAAGCACCTCTGGGTTCAATCCCTGGTACCAGAAAAAAAAAAAAAAAGCTTGAACTCCTAGGCTCCAGGCTCTTTTCTAATGTGGATGAGAATTACCAAGCAGGGAAGCCACAAACCCAGCCAGCTGCTTTTCTCTCTGCCACTTGCAGGGAGATGATCAGAGAAAGCACCCTACCCCAGGAAACTGGACTGCAGAATGACAATAGCACCACCTCTTTACAAAAAGCAGGTAATTTGGAGGATGGGAGAAGTGTGTCTTAACTTATCTGGGGACAAATGTGATCTTAGGCAAGCACCTTGAGTGTATGCTAAGGTATATCGTCAACGTCATTACCATGAGATACGATACATCACCTGTATTCAGTGGTAATTAGATATATTTTTAAAGTATGAGAACATGGGTGCTAGAGTGGTGGCTCAGCAGTTATGGCACTTGCTGGCATGTGCAAGGACACAGGTTCAAACTGCGGCACCATGTACACAATAAAGTGTTGGAGCAATGAAAGTCACATGAAAAACTAGATAAAATTGATTATCTCTGTCTCTCTCTCACTGTCCCTCTCTCTCTTTAAAGAAAAAAAATGTACAGGAACATGTGAGAATACAAAGGATCATATTTGCAATGTGGAAAGTAGAATCCAAATAAATCTCATAATCAGCAGAAATGGGTATTATTTGTAATTAGCAACAGCAGATTTCAAATACAGATCATGCAAATCTATGTCTAATATTTTTTCAATAATCAAGTGAATTTCATTTGGGTCACTGAGCTCCTTGAGAATCTGACAAACCTGGGAACCTTCCCAGAAAAAAATGCCTATATCTTTACATATCATTTCAGCTCATCCGTGAGCCTCCTAGGGAACCATGGGCTCAGATTAAGAACCTTGTACTGCATTCTCCTGGCTGTGTCTGAACACATTTACCAAATGACAACATGAGTTTTTACCCTGTGTCAGAAGAGAATGGCAGCTTTTATGGTACTAAAGTGGTTTGGAATAAGCCTTTGAGTAACATTAGAAATAAAGAATCTCTCTGCACTCTGTCATATTCTTAAAGCACCCCTGAGATGCCAAAGATGCTCTAGAATTGGAGCCAGATTCAGACATGCATTCAGCAGATCCTTACTGAAGGCCCAGTGTGTGCCTGGCTCTGGACTCATAGTAGGACCCAAGACAAGCCCCACTCTCATGAAAATCACCTTCATGAGATGATGAAGCTAGAGAAAAGTCAACAAATTTGGGGAATGTTCTTTGGTGGTGGTGGGCATAGACCTTACTGATGGACAGGGTGAGGGGAAGTGAATGGAACAGTCAAGCTGAGAATGTGTGTTGATTGGCTTTAGGGCATTGTGACCCAAATACCCAACAAGATGGATTTAGAGGAAGAACCTTTATTCTGGATTCCCAGTTTCGGCGCTTCAGTCCACGGTTGGCCAATCCATTGCTTAGGGTCAAGGTAAGGCAGAACACCATGGTGGGAGAGAGACAATGCAGGAAAGCTACTCAATTCATGGCAGCCAGGAAACAGAGAGAGAGAGATGGAAGCCAAGGACAAACCCCAGTGACCCACCCTGCCAAAGCCACGTCTCACCCGCCTTCAATTACCATTCAGCTCGTCCTTCCAAATTATTAACCCATCAAATGGATTAATCTACTGCTTAGGTTACAGCTCTCATAATCTAATCATTTCACCTCCAAACCATATCAGGATGATTCTTATGATTTTGCTGGAGCAACCTGGGTAGTGGTAAGTCTATTTCCTGAGATGAGATGCAGAAGACTGGAGGAGGAGGAAAGATCTGGGTGAGGGGTAGGGGTGCACCAAGCAACTAGAGTTGTGATTAGATATGATCAGATATGCTAGATATGTGAGTTTAGTGCTCCAGGGAAAGGTCATGGCTAGAGACATAAATTCAAATGTTCTTTTTATCTGTGTCATATATAAAATCATATGATTAAGTAAAATTAAAGAGAATAGAAGATAGCACAGGACAAAGCTTTGGAGAAGTCTGACATATATAGGTCGAACAAAAGAACTACGGTCAACAGAAGCACCTGAAAGAGCAGGCAGAGGGGTAGGGGAAAAGCCCGGAGAGTGTTGGGCCATGAAGTCAAGGGAACAAAAGTGTTTTAAGTGGGAGAAATTAATCAACTGTGGCAAATGCTTCTAGTATGTGTAGCAAAGACTGATAACTGTCCCTTTGACCTGTTTTCTCCATTTTCTTTTAGTAATAGAAGGAACTACATTCAAGCTGGACAAGTGTGTCTACACATATACAGATGACATTTCCCAGGATCCTTTGCAGCTAGATGTGGTCATGTGGGTTATGAGAAAAAGAAATTTATGAAATCTGCTAGATTTGGGCTTATAATATTGGGTCTGCATTTCCTCCATTCTCTTTTCTTTGTTTCCATAGCTGGAAGGTCCACATGGTGGTGGCTCAGCTTCAGCCACACACAAAAGGACATTGGTCTAGAAAATATCAGAAAAATAAACAAAAGGAACATGGGGTCCTGAATGCTTTTATGGAGAAGAGTTGCCTGTCTGCTATGGATTGCCTGTCTCCCTCTGGTCTCTCTTTTGAGAGAAACAAATTAACTTCTCTCTAGACTCTCTGCATGTGGAGATCTGTTTTAGCATGGTAGCCTATTCCATAATGACTCTACATGTTTAAAAAGATGGCAGAGAAAGAACATGGAGCTGATTGGTGACTTTGACAATTTCAGAGGTATGACTGGGTCAGAAACCTGCTAGAAGTGGATTGAAGAGCTAATGCACCCATTCTTTCTTTTATGCATTCAAAATTATTATTGAATTTTTAGTATGTACCATGCACTGTTGTAGGTACTAGAGCACAGCAGAGAACAAGTGAAATAATGTCCTGCCATCAAGGAACTTGCATCCTGGTAGAGGAGATAGAAAGTGGACACACAGGTTACAGCACTCGCCTGGCGTGTGTGAGGACACTGGTTCAAACCCCAGCACGACTTACACAGTGAGGAGCTGGAGCAACAAAAGTCACATGAAAAACTAAATACAAAAAAGAAAGGAAGGAAGTAGACACACAAACAGATCACTAATAAACAAAGATGAGGAGCATCATGCTCCTGGCATGTGCCAAGAGGAAAATAAGACTGGGAAAGAGGCTAGAAAGTGCTACTTAGGTAGACTCATCAGCAGAGGAATTTCAGAACGGGTTACTTCTGAGCTAAATTCAATAAATGATGAATGAAGGGAAATGTACAGTAAAATCCTGGGGACAAAGCCAACAGGCAGAGAGAACCAGTAGTACAGAATCCCAGAGACAGGAATTCACTTGCTCAAGACATTAATCTAAACAGAAATTCTATTTAAATCATGCTTTATTTTAATGGAGTGATTTGAACTTCCATGCTGAAAAATTAATTCCCCTCAAATTCCTATTTAATGAGTAATTTCACTTCTCTGGCAGCTAACAGGGCAAAATCACAGATGAAGGTTTTAGAGCTAGTTCACTTATGAAATGAGATTTCCTTCCTGGCCAGCGCTGTTACTGACCCTCCCTTACCCTCTCAGTGGTCTGGGTTTTCCAGTTGTGGTTCCTGGCTTCAGAACACACTTGCTTTCTCTCACATTTCATTAGTGTCCTATGAAGACACTTTGCTGCTGAGCATCCTTTAATGCTAAATGTTTCACTTTTAGAAACTAAATCACGTTAATGCGTCTGTTCCTGATAAAACAGTCCATTTTTACCAGTCTCCAGGAAGAATTGAAGGGTGTATTCCTTTGGGAGGAGCTTCCAGTAGAACTGTGTGCAGAAATTTCAGAATGGTCAGGTCTTTTGATGTCCCTCATGAAAGCAAAAGGAGTGGACCACAGGGCCTTCCAATGAGGAAGGCCCCAAGAGAGATTTCATTATAGCTTCGACATCATCAGCAATAACAGATATTGGGGGCTGTCATCTTTTGAGAAATCAAACACCTACAAGCTCTCTTAATTCATTTGCTCAATTGTGGCAGGGGTACATTGCAAATTATGTTTTTTCTTTTCTCATGTCTGTCTCTTACATTTGTTTCCTTGCTCACATTCTGCGAAGGGAGCTCCAAGCCCCCAATAAAACAGAAATCAAGCCTCAAAGAAACTGCTGACCCAAGTGTGAAAGCCCTAAACTTGGATGGGTGTTTTCTAGCCAATCCGGATCCACTTTTCTATCCCCACAATCTACCATCACACACACAGGATAAATAGAAAAATGCTCTGCAATTTTTTTATGATAGGAATCACATAAAATAACATTGATCAAAATTCTTGTAGCAGGAGAGAAGAAACCTAAACCTGTATCAGAGATGTGTATGTGTGTATGAAGTCACATGATCTTTGTATCCTAGATATCAATGATTAAAACTTTTTCATTCACACATGCCAGAGTAGAAACTGAGTTATCTTTATATTCTCTGTATTTAAAAACTTATTATGAAGGGCGGTAGCTCAGCAGTTACGGTGCTTACCTGGCATGCACGAGGATGCAGGTTCAAACCGCAGAACCACGTACACAACAAAGCATCAGAGCAATGAAAGCCATATAAAAAACCCAAAAAAAATTGATTCTCTCTTTCTCTCTCCCTCTCTCTTAAAAAAAATCCTATTATGAAGCTGGGATTCATAAGATGAAACTGGGAGGCTGTAATCCTAGCAACTCAGGAGGCTGAGGCAGGAATATCACAAGTTCCAGGCCAACCTCAGTAACTTAACAAGATGCTAAATGTTGGAGATGTAGCTCAGTGCTAAAGTCAGCCTGTGTTCAATCCCCAGTACCAAAAACTTTGCTTTAAAAGAAAAAATTATTACAAGATTGAAAAGTGGTTTAAGTATATGCAGCCAACGTTGGTGGAAAAAAATATAATATCATAAAGACACGTGTTGTGTAGACATGCAGAATTCAAGAGTTGTGGGGTCATGGAGGCTCCCACCAGGATATCACAGAAGGCCTGGGAGGCCAGCAGTGTGTGACAGGGTTGGAATTCCTGCAAGCAACTCCTGAGAGGATGATGGATGAAACTGTAAGAATGATGGAGACTCCAGGAGCTTAGAGATGTTGGGAAAGTAGGAAGTCTGCTGAGGAAAGCTGCAGGCAGCCAGCAGAGTCAGCCCAAGAGAGTGGCCACGTGGGCTGCAGCCAGCAACATCATGGGGTGGGACTGCCCAACACCATTGGGGCCCATGTCCCACCACCACATGCCACAGATATAGGGTTATAGGATTTAATGTTCACCCTGTTGGGTTTTGGTATTGCTTTGGTCCCATGCTGCCTTGGTATTCTCCTATCCCATTCCTTCCCTTTGCAATGGAAATGTTTACATGCAACGTACCATTGTACGTTGGAAGACGTAACTTGTTTTTTTATTTTTACAGAGGCTCATAGCTAAGAGTTTACCTTGAGATTCAGAGCAGACCTTGGACTTTGAGTTTTGAGCAGTGTTGTAACTGTAAAAGCAATGGGAACACATCATGGCAGAATCAAGCAAGACGTGACTTCCTGATCTCTGCAGGACTCTGAAAAGAAGCAGCCTATCAGTGCAAAGTCTTGAGATAGGAAACAGACAAACAAAAATTATTGTAAGACTCTATTTTGCTCATACTGAGACCTGAAGACACTGTAGGTGGGACATCTGGTTCAGAAAAGAAACTGATAGAGCCCTGACCTCCAATCTCAGAACACTGTTAAGTGTGGGGGAGGAACACTGCAGAGAGAAATGCTGGGCGAACCAAAGCTCGCACATGTGATGAAACAGAGGGGCTCTCATAACTTAAAATGCAATGGCAAAAGGGTAGAAATTTTTACCTGAGAAATACCAAGGTCAGATTGAAGCCAAGTCCTGAAGAGAGGGCTGGGTGGGCCCTGCAGCCATTTTAAGGCAGCCTCACCAGCCACCTCCCTGAATTAGCATAGCAACAGTCAGAATATTCCCACGCCCAAACACCGGCAAAGTGGGCTGGGGGAAATCCTCCTGCAGAGTACTTTCTTGGGACTTGAGCTGGAGAGAATTACCACAGAGACCACTGTTGGGCAGTGGACTGTTGAAGCCCTCTTCGCCCCCTCCCCACCCTTCTCTGCAAGCAAGGGGACAGAGCTGGCTGACTGTGGCACATTGCTTAGCTCCCAGGAAAGTGCCAAGGTGCTCAGAGCAGAGGACCCTATTGATAATTGAACTGGAGACAGTTTCTACAGAGAACACTACTGGGGTGGATTGCTGAAGCCCACTTCCTCGATCTCCCTGTTCTGCAAATTAAGGGACATAGTCAGCTGAGGGCATTCAGTTCCCAGGAAAGTGCCAAGGAGCACAAAGGCCCACTCAGCAAAAATTTGGGCTGCCCCTCTGCAGCACAAATATCCACTTGCCCATTGGACATAGCTGCCAATTTCGCTCCAACTAGGGTACAACTCACCAGTTCTCCACTGCTAATACCTGTGCACTACCATGACGGAGACAACCTACAGTTCCTCCAACCAGGAGAAGACTCCTCTAATTATCAACCCCTAGCAGAAGAGAAAGTCACCACCAGAGGACTGGGACTGCAACCAGCATCAGAGCACCACAGCAAAACAAAAAAACAAAACAAAACAAAAAAACAGATTTAGAATTGGGAAACCTGCCTGAATATGTGCACCCCACCAACCTGATGTCCTTCTTTACCTCCATTTTCCTTGGTATAAATTCAAACATATTTGATTTTCTCTTTCTCTTTTCCTTTGTATGTCTCTCTCTCTCTCTCTCTTCCTTTTTTCCTTGGTGAAAATTAACCGATCTTAGGCGCTCTCCCTCATATTCTCTTAACCTATCTCTTCCTGCCTGCCCTTCACATTACCTCTCCTACTTACTCAAATTTCCTCCCATCCTCCTTCTAGTACACATTAAGTCAATAATAAGCTTACTAATTGACTAATTGAACTACTAACCATTTATTCTATTCCAGAATTTTTATTATAGGTATTCCACTGAACTCAAGGAACTGAAAAGAACAATTGCAACAAACTTCTTTTCTCACAAGGTTCAATAAAATGAGAATTGGATCAGAAGAGACTATAGCAAATAGGTCTCAGTAGCTTCTCTTAAAGAGGAACTGATATTGGGATTAGCAGAGTTCATGCATTGAATTAAAAGAGTAGTATCCAGAAATCCACCCAACCTGGAAAAGAAGCTCACAAAGTAAGCCCTCACTTAAAAGAAAAAAGCATAACAATACTGGAAGAGGGACAGATGTGTAAATAACGTGTGAAAGCAAGGGAACCATGCAGCCCAAACTACCTATAATACCTCAACAACAGACATCAATGACATCACAGTAGAAGAATTGTCAGAGAAGGAATTTAGAAAATTCATACTTAAACTATTCTTCGAGCCAAAAGATGAAGTAAGGAAGGAATACAAAAAGGAAATATAGGAAGTGAAAGACCAGTTAATAAAGAGATAGAGATCCTGAAAAAGAATCAAATGGAAATCCTTGAAACAAAGGAAACAGTAAAACAAATTAAAAACACAATGGAAAGAATCAATAGATTAAATCACTTGGAAGACAGACTTCCCAGTCTGAAAGATAAAGTAAATAATCTTGAAAATAAAGTAGAGCATAGTGAAAAGATAGAGCTCATGAACAGAATATTCAAAAATTTGGGGATAACATCAAGAGACCAAATTTGAGAGTCACTGGGGTGGAGGGAAACTTGGAGGCACAAACTAATGATCTCCACAATCTTTTCAAATGAAATATTTTGGAAATTTTTCCAAAACTTAAGAATGAAATGGAAACGCAAATTCAGGTGGCATATAGAAATTCAATATACAAAAATCTCAATAGACACACCCCAAGGCACATTATTATGAAAATTTCTAGCATACAGAACAAGGAAAAAAAAAACTTAAAATCTGCAAGAGAAAAGAGACAAATCACATTTAGAGGAAAACCAACTGGCATCACGACTGACTTTTCAACCCAGACCCAAAAGTCAAGAAGGGCTGGGAATAATATATCCCAAGCTCTGAAAGAAAAAAGATGCCAACCAAGAATACTGTATACCAGCAAAATTAAGCTTCAAATTCGAAGATGTAATAAAATCCTTCAATGATAAACAAAAGCTAAAAGAATTCATAACTAGAAAGCGTGCACTACCAAATATAATACAAAGAATAAACAAAACTCAAAAATGAAAACCAACACATAGACATTACACTAGAAGAATAATTATTCAAAAGAGAATCAACTCCAATTCAAATACTAAAAATAAATCAAAATGGCAGGAAATACAAATGATTTCTCAATAATATCGTTAAAGGTAAACGGTCTAAACTGTTCAATCAAAAGACATAAGGTTGGGGCTGGAGCGGTGGCTCAGTGGTTAGGTGCTTACCCGGCATGTGCAAGTACGCAGGTTCAAACCCCAGCAACCCACACACACAACTAAGTGTCAGAGCAACAAAAAAAGCCATGTGAAAAACTCAATAAAATTTGATTCTCTCTGTTTCTCTCTCTCACTGTCCTTCTCTCTTTAAAAAAAAAAAAAAAAGACATAGGTTGGCAGATTAAGTTTAAAAACAAGACCCAACAATATGCTGCCTGCTAAGAGACATACCTCATAGGCAAAGACATACACAGGCTGAAAGTGAAGGGATGGGGAAAAACATTTCATGCACATACCTCTCATAAACAGGCTGGTATTGCAATTCTCATATCAGATAAGCTGGACTTCAAAACAAAATTAATCCGAAAAGACAAAAACGGTCATGTCACACCACTAAAGGGAACCATACAGCAACAGAATATAACCATCATAAATATATATGCCCCAAACAATGGAGCATCAATACACATAAAACGAACCCTTCTCAAATTCAAGAACCAAATCAACCACAATACCATTATTCTGGAGGACTTAAACACACCTCTTTCATCACTGCATAGAACTTCTAAACAAAAACTAAGTAAAGATGCTATAGAATTAAACCATATAATTAATAGTTTGGACCTAACAGACATTTTTAGAATATTTCACCCATCAACATCTGAATATACTTTCTTCTCAGTGGCACATGGAACATTCTCTAAAGTAGATCATATTCTATGGCACAAAGCAAATCTTAGCAACCACAAAAAATTAGAGATTATACCTGCATGCTGTCAGATCATAATGGAATGAAACTAGAAATTAACGATAAGATAAAAAATAGAAATCACTCTTATACCTGGAGATTAAATAATACACTCTTGAAAAGTGAATGGATAACAGAAGAAATCAGGGGAGAAATTATAAAATATCTGGAGATAAATGAGAACAGTGATAAAGCATATCAAACTCTTTGGGACAGTATGAAGGTAATCCTAAGAGGGTTCACAGCATTAAGCTCATTCATTAAAAGAATAGAAAGACACAAAATTAATAACCTAGAACTTCATCTCAAGACCCTAGAGAAAGAAGAACAAACCAACACCAAAATCAGTAAAACACAGTAAATAATTAAAATCGGATCTGAAATCATTGAAATTGAAATTTAAAAAACTATACAAAAAAATCAATGAAGCAAAAAGTTGTTTTTTTGAAAGGATATACAAAATTGATCAACAATTAGCCACACTAATGCAGAGAGAAAAATTGCATATCATTAAAATCTGGGATGAAAAAGAAAACTTTACAACAGACACTTCTGAAATTGAAAGGATCATCAGAAGCCATCTTGAAAACTTATACTCCAACAAGCTAGATAACCTTGAAGATATGAACGCATTCTCAGAGAAATATGAACCATCCAAATTGAACCAGGAGGAAATAGAAAACTTAGGTCAATTTCTAGTGATGAAATAGAAGCATCCATCAAAAGCCTTCTAACAAAGAATAGTCCAGGACCAGGTGGATTCTCAGCTGAGTTCTACAAGACCTTTAAAGAAGAATGAATACCAATCCTCCTCAAATTATTCCATGAAATAGAAAAGGAACTATCTCTACCAAACTTCTTATACAAAGCCAATATCACCCTGATACCAAAATCTGACAAAGACAAATCAGGGAAAGAAAACTTCAGACCCATATCCTTGGTGAACATAGATGCAAAAATCCTTAATAAAATATTGGCAAACCACATTAAAAAGTTAGTACACTATGACCAAGTGAAATTCATCCCAGGGATGCAGGGCTGGTTCAATATTCGAAAGTCAGTAAATGTAGAGCTCAAACTATCAGTTTGCTGATGGCATGATTACATATTTAGAAGATTCAAAAAACTCCACCAGAAAACTTCTAGAGCTCATAAATGAATTCAGCAAGGTAGCAGAATTCAAAATTCACAAATCAATTTCATTCCTTTATTCCAATGATGAACATATAAGGAAAGAAATTAGGAAAATTACTCCATTCACAATAGCTTAAAAAAATAAAATACTTGGGAATCAATCTAACAAAATAGGGGAAGGATCTCTACAATGAAAATTAAAAAACACTAAAGAAAGATATTGAAGAACACCTCAGAAGATGGAAAGACCTCCTGTGTTCTTGGATAAGGAGAATTAATATTATCAAAATGCCCATATTACCTAAAGTGCTATATAAATTCACTGCAATACTCATCAAAATTACAATGGCCTTCCTCACAGAATTAGAAAAAGCAGTCATGAAATTCATTTGGAAAAATGAGACCCAAAATAGTCAAAGCAATTTTTTTTTTAAGAGAGAAGGACAGAGAGAGAGAGAGAGAGAGAGAGAGAGAATAATTTTTTATTGAGTTTTTCACATGGCTTTTGTTGCTGACACTTAGTTGTGTACGTGGGTGCTGGGGTTTGAACCTGTGTACTCACACATGCCGGGCAAGCACTGTAACCGCTGACCCACTGCTTCAGCCCCATCAAAACAATTCTTAGCAAGAAAAGTGAAGCTGGAGGAATCACAATATCAGACTTCAAATTATACTAAAGATCTATAAAACAAAACAGCATGGACTTGGTACTAAAATAGACATGAAGATCAGTGGAAAAGAATAGAAGACACAGAGACAAACTCACATAATTACAGTTACCTCATACTTGACAAAGGAGCCAAAACCTTAAGTTGGAGAAAAGACAGTCTCTGTAACAAATGGTGCTGGGGAAACTGAAAATCCATATGTACATGAATCTCAATCTCTATCTCTCCCCCTGCACAAAACTCAACTCAAGGTGGATCAAACACCTAGGAATTAGACAGAAACCCTGCACCTACTAGAAGAAAAAATAGGCCCAACACCAACACGTTGGCTCAGGAGTGGACTTCCTGAAAAAGACCCCCAAAGTGCAAGAAGTAAAAGGAAAAAAATCCAATAAATAGGATGGCATCAAATTGAGCTTCTTCACAGCAAGGGGAAATGGTTAAGAGTGTAAAGAAAGGATTTACAGAATGGTAAAAAAAATCTGCCCTCTGCACCTCAGACAGAGCATTAATATCCAGGATATACAAAGAACTTAAAAAAGTTAACACCCCCCCCCAAATACCCTAATCAATAAATGGGCAAAAGAACTAAACAGACACTTCTCAAATGAAAAAATACAAATGGTCAACAGGTACACTCGGGGGTTGTGGATTTAGCTCAGGGGCAGAGTGCTTGCCTAGCACGCGCAAGGCCTCGAGTTCGGTCCTCAGCCCTGGAAAAACAAAAACACTCAACATCTCTAGCAATTAGAGAAATGCAAATTAAAACCACACTGAGGTTTCACCTCACTCCAGTTAGAATGGCAATATTCAAGAATATGAACAACAAATGTTAGTGGGGATTTGGGGAAAAGGGTACACTTACACATTGTTGGTGGGACTGCAAACTGGTACAACCACTGGAAAGCAGTTTAGAGATTCCTCTAAGAACTAGGAATGGATTCACCATTTGACCCAGCTATCCCATTCCTTGGTCTATATGCACAGGACCTAAAAGCAGCACCCTACAGGGGTGCAGCCACATCAATGTTCGTAGCCACATCAATGTTTGTAGCAGCTCAATTCGCAATAGCTAAGCTATGGAACCAGTGGACAGCGCCCTTCTGCTGATGAATGGATAAAGAAATTGTGGCGTATGCATGCAATGGAGCATTACTCAGCTGCAAGGAAGAATGGCATTATGTCACTTGCTGGCAAATGGATGAAACTGGAGGATATCATGCTAGTGAAATAAGCCAGTCTGAAAAACCATAAGTCAAATGTTCTCTCTGATATATGGAAGCTAACCCAAAATAAGGAAAAGAACAGACGAATAGTCAAAGAGGAAGGGAATGGAGGAAGGAGAAATGAAATTAGGAAAGTTGATTGAAAGAATCAGACTTAACTTGCTCATGTCCAAATATGAAGATAATGTAATGAATCTCATCAATATGAATTCAGAGTCACTAAAAAAAGGAGGGGGGAAGCCATTTAGTAAACAACAGAGAGACCAGTAGAGGGAAGAGAAAGGAGAGGGGGTAGGTGATACTGGGGACTGAGTTAGAATAAGCTACACTGCATGCTTCTACAAGAATGTAAAAGTTTCATACTATGTCAAACATATCTAAAAAGAACAAGGGGTGGGAAGAAAGGAGGAGAAGGGGAATAAGGGGAATGCTGGAACTGATTAAAACAAGGCACATCCAAGCTTTTATGTCATTGTATATACTATTTTCATGTATATAGAAATATTCTTCATAGGTATAAGATTATGTCACTATACTTGGGTATATCGGGAAAATATGTGACCTAGAAGGAGAGGCAAGGGACCAGGGGATGGGAAGAGGAAGTTGGGGGACTGCTGGAGGTGGATATTGACCAAATTATATTGCTGTATTATGTGCATCTGTGAATATGTGACCCCATCATTATGTATAACTATAATGCACCAATAAAAATAAATAAAAAAAATTTTTAAACTATGGAGACTCTTGAAGATAGTCTAGAAGCATTTTGTGTTGTGAGCTGGACATGAGGCTTTGGGGTCTGGGGGCAGAATTTTATACTTTGAATCTAGAATGTCCCTGCTGTTGTGCTGAAGGCTTGTTCCCCAGCTAGTGGGGCTGTTGGTAGGTATTGTAAATTTTAGGGGGAAGGGTCTAACTGGAGGAAGTAGGATTGCTGAATCATATGGCAATTCTTTGATTAACTTTTTGAGGAATCACCATACAACTTGCATTTTTGCTGTGAGTATTCTAATGGGTGTGTAAAGTTATCTCATTACAGTCTTGACTTGCATTCCCTTAAATATCCAGTGATGAACATCTTTTCTTGTGTTTGCTTTGGATTCTTACATATCCTCTACTGTGAAGTATCTATTTAAATCTTTTTCCTGTTTCGTAATTGTAGTTTGAGTCTTCTTCTTCTTCTTGAGTTGTAACAGGTCTTTCTCTATTCATTTTTAAAATACGGTTTATATCTACTCTCTCCTGGTCTATGGCTTGTCATTTCTTAACTGTTTTTTGACATACAGTTTAAACATTGATACTGTCGAGTATATTACATTTTTCTTTTACAGTTCATGATTTTATGACTTATCTAAATTTTTTTTGCCATAACTGAAATCTAGATTATTTTCTTTGAGAAGTTTTATAACTGCAATCCATTGTCTAGGTCCATCACCCATTATAAATTAATTTTGTCTATGGCAAGAGGAAAGAGCATTCATTTTCCCTCATAAAGATATTCAGTTATCTAGCACAATGATTAGAGTTGGCCAATTTCAGTAGCCCACCAAGAAAAATAATATAAAAAATCTCTTTGAAATCAGAGACCTTCCCCATCTCATGAAGAGCCAGATTCTTTACTGTCCCCCAGCATTCAGCACATGGCAAGTGATTAATAAATATATTTGGAGTGAATATTATGCATTAATTTTACTAAAAATTCTGAAGCAGAGGAGTGACCTTTGGTACTATTAGAGTGAATTAAACACTGAAGTAAATTCCATTAAAATATTGATTTCTAGGGGCTGGAGTGGTGACTCAGTGGTTATAGGGCATGCCTAGCATGCACAAGTACGTGGATTTGAACCCCAGCACCATGCACAGCGATGAACCAGAGCAACAGAAACCACATGAAAAACTAAATAAAATAGATCCTCTCTCTCACTGTCCTCTCTTTCTTTTTTTTTTTTTTTTTTTTAAGAGAGTGGGACAGTGAGAGAAAGAGACAGAGAGAAACAATTTTTATTGAGTTTTTCACATGGCTTTCGTTGCTCTGACACTTAGTTGTGTATGTGGTGCTGGGTTTGAACCCGCGTACTCGTGCATGCCGAGCAAGTACTGTAACTGCTGAGCCACTACTCCAGCCCCTGTCCCCTCTTTCTTAAAAAAAAAATGATTTCTGTATGAACTTTGGATATATCTGATGTATTGCAGATCAGCACAGGCCAGGGGACATGGTGTCTTGCTTGGGAAAAGTAAACCAGACAAGGGACAGAGAGAAAGCATACTCATGAATAACTCTGGTTAAAAAAGCAGACACTTAAGTGAGTTTTAAAATGTGTGGGCAGCTACATAGCATGCATAATTTTAAATAACTATGGAATATTACAACATGAACAAGAAGCAGACCTTGGTTTTCAGTCAGTAATGCAAATGTTGAGTGGCAAGCTGGTGGACCAGCCAGGGGTCTGCTGAGCTGAAGCAAGGTGACCCCGCAGTAAAGACTGTGGGTGGACAGCCAGGACAATGGCTGGCTGGCTGTCCTGGCAATGACTGGAGAGTGTGGAGCCAGCAGGAGCCAAGGTAAGGCTGAGTCAGCCCGGGGAGTGGTTCTAGGAATAGCGCCCAGTTGGAGGCCAGAACCTCAGCTTCAGAGGCCAGCAGGGTGCCCAGCAATAAAGGGACAGGACATGACCAGGGGACACCTGACTCAAGGACCCCAACCCTCCCTTCTCTGCTCATACCTCTATGGTATATTAGGAGAAGGGAAGTTTATATGGGAAACAGAATGGTTTGATTTACTGGAGAGTCAACATGAAGTATTGAGTTGGACTAAGTTTTAAACCAGATTGGACATTTCATTCATTTTTAACTGCTGGCCAGTGATTTGGGAGCTTATGAAGATGGCTGTCTTAGCTATAGACTAAATAAGTCTTTTTTTTCGTACATGAGTTATTGTTGAGTTAAATTATGTGACCTTCCTGCCCGACATACAGGTTCCACGTGGACCCTATGTGAACAAGAAGGAGCCCAGCTTTCCGGGAACGCAGGAGCTGGACAGTGAAACCGAAACAGTTTCTGGATTGCTCAGAACAAAAGTCTCTGAGGTCACAGCTGTGGGAGTTTTAATCCCAGAAAACACAAGTGCTAACTCAAGTCTGCTCCGGTGATTGAATACGGTGCTCTTGGGCTATGCTGCTCAGCTTTCCTCTGCTCTTAACCTCTTCTCTGTTAGTATTTATACTGACTGGGTTGGTGGACATTTGCTATGAGTGTGACCCACTGGTTGGGCAGAAAGTCAATGGTCAACCTTCCTCCCCACATGTTTGGCTTTCTTCTTGGGTCTCATTTACTGTTCTAGTTAAAAATTGCACAACAAATACATGAATTGTACTAAGGTGCCTTTAGTGTATTCTTCTCCAAGTTTTTTGTTTTTCCAAAAGAGATGGAGTGAGAGAGAGAGAGAATGAAAGAGATAATCAATTTTTATGTATTTTTTTCTTCTGGCCTTTGTTTCTCCAACACTTAGTTGTGTATGTGGTGCTAGGGTTTGAACCTGGGTCCTCGAACATGCCAGGCAAGCACCAAAACCACTGAGCCACTGCTCCAGCCCCTTCTCCAAGTTATTTAAGTATAAACTTGAAAAGAATCATCCAAATCTACAGATTTGGCAAAGAGTCAGGCTACAAGATCAACACCTATAAATCACTAGCTTTCCTATACGCCAACAATATTAGGGCAGAAGAAGAAATCAGGAAATTGGTCCCATTCACAATATCCTCTAAAAGAATAAAATTCTTTGGAATTAATCTAACAAGAGAAGTAAAAGACCCATACAAGGGAAATTATCTAACACTGAAAACAGATATTGCAGAAGACCTGAGAAGATGGAAAGATGTTCCATGCTCTTGGTTATGCAGAATAAATTTAATTAAAATGGCAATTCTGCCAAAAGCACTATATAGATTCAATGCAATCCCCATCAAGATTCCAATGTCATTCTTTACAGATATAGAAAAAACAATTCTTAAATTCCTTCGGAGAAACAAATCCAGAATAGACAAAACATTACTAAGAAAGAAAGATGAAACAGGTGGTTTTGCAATACCAGATCTAAAATTATACTATAGAGCTATAGTATTAACAACAGCATGGTACTGGTATCCAAATAGGAATGAAGCCCAATGGAACAGAATAGAAGATTCTGAGACAAACCCACCCACAAATCTTTAAACATCTGATCTTTGACAAAGTGGGTCAAAATATAACATGGAGGAGAGACAGCCTATTCAACAAGTGGTGCTCGACAAACTGGACAGCCACTTGCAGAAAATTGAAATTAAATCCTTATCTCTCACTTTGCACAAAATCAAATATAAATGGATCAAGGAATTAGGAATTAAACCAGCTACCATACAACTGCTAGAAGAAAAATTAGGACCAACAAACACTTCAGCATGTGGGAGTTGGCAACGACCTTCCTCAATGAGACTCCTAAAGTGAAAGAATTAGTCAAAAATCAATGAGTGGGATGCCATTAAACTAAACAGTTTCTGCACAGCCGAGGAATTAGTCAAAACAGTTAAGAAGCAACTTACAGAATGGGAGAGAATCGTGGCCTGTGATCCCTCTGACAGGGGACTGATATCCACAATTTACAAAGAACTCAAAAAACTCAGTAACAAAAATACAAAAAAATCCAATCAATAAATGGACCAGAAAGCTAAACAGAAACTTCTCAACAGAGGACATTGAGCAGGCCAATGAATACATGAGAAAGTGTTCTAAATCACTGGCAATCAGAGAAATGCAAATCAAAACTACCTTAAGATTTCACCTCACTCCAGTCAAAGATGAAGAAGATGAATAGTAACAAATGCTGGAGGGGTTGTGGGGATTTAGGAACACTAGCACACTGTTGGTGGAACTGCAGACTGGTCCAGCCGCTCTGGAAAGCAGTGTGGAGACTCCTCAAAAAATTAGGGTTGGATCCAGCATATGACCCAGCTATCCCTCTTCTGGATATTTTCCCAGAGGAGTTAGAATCAGAACATTACAGAGATACAACAAAATCCATGTTCATATCAGCTCAATTTACAATAGCTAAATCATGGAATCAACCCAGATGTTCCTCACTGGGTTGTGTATATACACACACATACATACACACACACACCATGGTATATATATCATATACATATATATATAATGGAGTTCTACTCAGCTATGAGAATGAATGATATTGCATCCACTGAAGGTAAATGGATGGCAATGGAAGAAATCATGCTTAGCGAAGTTTGCCAAACCCAGACAGTCAAGGGTCGAATGTTTTTCTTCATTTGTGGAGGCTGGAAGAAAGATAGATAAACTCATGTATTAGAACCATAGAACAAAAATGCAAAATGTTCATATTTATGAGATACTGTTGCAAGACACTTCATAAGATTTTTGATCAAGCTGTACTGCATGCCTTCACAAAAATGTAAATGTTTAATCCTATTGTCAAATACAGTGAAGAATAATAAGGGATGATAGGAAGGGAGAAGGGGAAATATTGGAACTGAGATAAAGGAAGGTATATTCTGAGCATTTATAAGTATCTCACTGTATATACTATAGTCATGTACATAAAAGTTGTTCTTCACAGGTAAAAAAAAGAATACTGGTGTTACAGAAATGTTTGCTAGTTGCAGCAAATTGTATGGAGAAAGACTGATCAAGGAATCAGGATTTTGAGTTCTGTTTTTAAAAAAATAAATCAATTTTCAGTAAGTCAGGTACCTCTCTAAACCTCAGTAACCCCACTGTAAAATGAAGGCGATACATTACATAGTGAATAAATTTCCTCACCTATGATATGAAGAATATAAAATAAATATATGTAATACATATAATAAAAATAATTTTTAAAAAGAATACAAACAACAATAAGGGGCTGGAGCAGTGGCTCGGAGGTTGCAGTGCTTGCCTAGCATGCATGAGGATTCGAGTTCAAACCCAGGCACCACATATACAATGAATTGTCAGAGCAATGAAAGCCACATGAAAAAGTAAATAAAATTGATTTTCTCTTTCTCTCTCTCTCTCTTAAAAAAAAGAAACGAATACAAACAACAATAAATGTTGGTGAGGTTGTGTGGAGAAAGGAACCCTTATACACTGTTGGTGGGACTGCAAACTAATACAACCACTCTAGAAAGGAGTATAGAGATTCCTCAAAAGACTAGAGATGGAACCACCGTGTGACCAGCTATCCCACTCCTGGGTATTTTCCCAAAGGATCTAAAATTGACATACTATAGCAACACAGTCACATTAATGTTTATAGCAGCACAATTCACAATAGTTAAATTATGGAATCAACCCAGATGCCCATCATTAGATGAATGGCTTTAAAAAAATTGTGATATATATAATCTACTCAGGTATTGAAATGAATGCAATCATGGCCTTCGCCAGTATATGGATGGAAATGGAGAATATCGTGCTAAGTGAAATTAGCCAAACTCAGAAACTCAAAGGTTGAATGTTTTCTCTCATGTGTGGAAGCTAGAGTAAAATAAAGGAAAGGGGGAGGGAAGGATAAGATTACATAAAGAACCATTCAAATACATATTAGTAGATGAGCAAAAGGAAGCCTAGTAGAGTAGAGGAAAGAGAAGGGGAGATGGGAGGAAAGATGGGAAGCAAAGGGGGAAGGAAAAACAGGGTAATAAAAATATATTTTGCTCCTCTAAGATACTAAATAGTTCCCATGAAATCTATAAAAACTGGAAAAGTAAAAAAGTAAATAAATAAAGGGAGATCAGAAAAGGAAAGGGACCAGTGGATGGGAGGAAATGAGGGAAGAGGTAGTGCTGGGAGGGATATTGGCCAAATTACATTGTTATACTGTGTGCATATGTGGATATGCAACAACAAATCCATCATCATGTACAACCATTGTGCACCAATAAAAATGTGGAAAAAATCTAGAGTCATGAATTCATAACCCTGTGGTTATTGTCTCATATACATGAATATCTTGGCAATTGTGTTTTAAAATGCAGATTTTGAACATTAAAGGACATAATTATCGGGCTGGAGTGGTGGCTCAGTGGTTACGGTGCTTGCCCTGCATGCACAAGTACACGGGTTCAAACCCCAGCAACCCATATATGCAACTAAGTGTCAAAAGCAACTTAAGCCCTGTGAAAAACTCAATAAAACATTGATTCTCTCTCTCTCTCTCTCTCTCACTGTCCTTCTCTCTTTAAAAAAAAAAAAGGACATAATTATCAAAGTGCAAAGACAACCTACAGAACAGGGAAAATATTTTCAAACTATCTATCTGACAAGAAGTCAATACTCAGCACATGTAAGGAACTTTAAAAATCCAGCCCACAAGGACAAAATCAAATACTCCAAGTAAAAAGTGTACAGTAAATCTGAATAGACACCTCCCAAAAAATTAGATCCAAATCACCCACAGGCATATGAAATAATGCTAAAATTTATGAATCAGGGAAATGCAACTCAAAAACCACAGTGAGAGAGCCACAGTAAGAACCACAGTAAGAACGGCTGTTATTAAAAAGACTGGAGAGGGTGCGCAGAAAAAGGAACTCTTCTACGCTGTTAGTGGGAATGCAAATTAGTACAATTAGAAAAACAGCATGAGATTTCTCCAAAAATTAAAAATAGAATTATCATATGATCTCACAATCCCACTCCTGGGTATGTAGTCCAAGGAAATAAAATCAGTATATCAGAGAGGTATCTGCACTCCCGTATTCATAGCAGCATAATTCACAATAATCAGGAAATAATAATCAATAATTCCATCACCATGGAATATGATTCAGCCCTACAAAAGGATGAAATGTGTCATTTGTGACAGTGTGGATGGAATTGGAGGTCATCATGTTAAGTGAAAGAAGTCAGGCACAGAGAGACAAGTGCTACATGATCTCATATGTGAAATCTAAAAAAGTTGGTGTCACAGAATTTAAGAGTAGAATGGTTGGCTACCGGGGTCCAGGGAGGGAGCATTGATCAATGGACACCAAGTTGCAATGATTAGGAGTAAGAAGTTCTGATGTGTCATTGCACAGTAGGGTGACAATAGATAGCATTTGTGTATTATCTATCTCAAAAAGATAGAAGAAATTATTTTTAATGTTTTCACAATAAAGAAATGATATATGTTTAAGGAGACAGGTATGTTCAACCCTACTACACAGTATATATACATGGAGACATCTGATGGCACTCCATTAATAGGTAGAATTGTTGGGTTAAAAAATTAATGTTATTTTTAAAGCTCAATAAAAGCTTCTTGAAGCCAGGCATGGTGGTGCACACCTATAATTCCAGCAGCTTGGGAGTCTGAGGCAGGAGCATCGCAAGTTTAAAGCCAGCCTCAGCAACTTAGAGAGGCTCTAAGCAACTTAGAGAGAAACTGTCTCAAAACAACAACAAAAAAAAATAATAAAATTGGGAGGGCATGGTTCAGTGGTTAAGCACCCCTGTGTTCAATCCCCAATACCAAACCAAAACAATAAATAAATGAGTAAATAAAAGCTTCTTGAAAAGTGAAACAATACAGATTCCCTCATCAGGGATGCCCCAACTTCTTCACAGATGTGTTTCTTATTGGTGTGAAGAAAAGTCCCCTTCCATTTCATCAAGAAGCTGGGAATGTCGGGCTTATTTCACCTGCTGTTTGCCAAAGCTCCCATGTCAGAGTCCACCTATAGCCTTTGTCCAAAAAGGAAAAGAGCCATTAGTGGCACCCAAACATACTCAACAGCCCCTCCTGGACATCCCTAAATATTTCCCTGCCCTCTTCTTGAGGGCGAGCCCTCCATGCCCGCCATGTTATGGGAGATGAAATCTTCTCCAAGTCCTTCAGGGGAATGGGTGGCCTTAGATGTGGTGCTCCCTGAGTAATGGAGCATGCAGTTCTTTGGCCTTGACCTTGGTTCTTGGTGTCAATACCCTTCTGGAAGCCTCCCACCTACATACAGCCCTCTACACACGGAGGACATCTGAGGACTTCTGAATCTAAACTTGCGTATGTCTCCAAGGTTCATGACTCTACGTAGTATAATGTAGCAGATCTGAACATACTGCAGTTTGGTTCAAATAGATGTTTAGGAAGCTACCAACACCTTTTATAGATTAGCAGACATTTCCTTAAGTTTTTAATACAATTTATTTTATTTTATTTTAGTTTTTTAGGGCTGAGGACCGAACTCGGGGCTTTGTGCCTGCTAGGCAAGCGCTCTGCCACTGAGCTAAATCCCCAACCCCTTTTTAATACATTTTAATCTTGTGGTTGCAAATTTGAACCTTAATCAAAAAAATCCTTCCAGAGTAAGTGCTATGATTTAGATCTAGAGTGTCCCCCAAGTCCCATGTGTTGAAGTTTTGTTCCCCAATGCAGCAACGTTCAGAGGTGGGGATTCTGGGAAGTGATTGGATCATGAGGACTCTGATCTCATGGGTTGACTAACCCACTAAGGGATTCGTGTTTGATGGCATGATGGGGAGTTGCTGGAAACGGTAGGAGGTAGGACCTAGTTGAAGGAGTGGGTCTGAGTGGTCATGCCTTGGAGATTAGCTCTTGTCCTGCCACCCCAGCTCTGGTTCTTGGTTGCCGTGATGTGAGCAGCTTAACGTACCCTTGTGCCCTGATATTTCTGCCCCAGTGTAGACTAAAAGCAGTGGAGCCAGCTAACCGCCCATTGAAAGGTTTGAAACCATAAGCTGAAATAAACCTGTTAAGTTTTTTTTGCAGGTATTTTGTCCCTGTGACAAAATGCTAACACAGTTAGGATTCCCCAAATGTGGATTCAACTTGCTGTGATTTAATGCTAATTACTTATAAAATGGACTTTTCCCTCTTGGATGTGAACTAAATCTTATGATGCAGTATTTTCATAAATGGCACTTAAATTATTTTAATGCAGGCAAATTTAATCCCCACTGAATTACAAGGAGGTTTGAAAATTAAAAGCGCTTACTAAGATGTTTTAAAGTTTAAGTAACTGAGATCATGGGTTAGAACAAAATAATTTCAAGCTTTTCTGTATTTCTTCTCATTTTCCCTGAACACAAACACAGTTTTCAAGGATTCATAATTTGTGTTTTGATCAACTAAAACTACATATGATTTTCTAAATGTTTTGATTTCTCCTCACAATTATTTTTGGGGTAGTAAGAAAAGACAGAGAATTCGGATGAAAGGAGGAAAAGAGGGAGGAGGCCAAGGAGAGCAATCTGAAATTGCCTATTCTTCTTGTTCATTATAAGTAAATGATCATAATTCCCCTTCTGACTTTTTCCCTCACATTTTTATCGGTGCTATACTGGTACATAATGATGTGATTGATTGTTACATATTCACATGTGCACACAATTAAAAAAAATAATTTGGCCAGTATCACTCCCCAGAATTTGCCCTTCTCTTCCTGCCTCCCAACCCTCGGTCCCTTTTCTCTACTGATCTCCTTTTCATTTTTAGGAGATCAATCCCCTCTGTTGTTTTCCTTTTTTCTCTCTAGCTTCCACACATGAGAGAGAACAGGTCCCATTGACCTTCTTGGTTTCACTTATTTTGCTTAACATGATGGTCTCTAGTTCCATCCATTTTCCTGCAAATGCCAGAATTTTAGTTTTCTTCATAGCTGAATAAAACTCCGTTGTGTATATATACCACCGTTTCTTTATTCATTCATGCATTGATGGACACTTAGGCTGGCTCCATAGTTTGGCTATTGTGAATTGTGCTGCTATAGCATGAGTATGCATGTCTCATTGTAGTAAGATGACCTTCATTCTTCAGGGTAAATATTGAGACATGGTATAGATGGGTCACATGGTGATTCCATACCCAGTCTTTTGAGGAGCCTCCATACCATTTCCATAGTGGTTGCACTCATTCACAGCCCCACCAACAGTGCAAACGTGTTCCTTTTTCTCCATACCCCCTTCCAGCATTTATTATTATTTATATTCTTGATGACTGCAAACGTGACTAGTGTGAGATGAAATCTCAGTCTAGTTTTGATTTGCATTTCTCATTACTAATGATATTGAACATTTTTTCATGTATTTGTTGATCATTTGTATTTCTTCTTTAGAAAAGTGTCTGTTTAGTTCATTTGCCCATTTATTAATTGGGTAATTTGATTTTTTTGTTAAGTTTTTTGAGCCTTTTGTATGTTCTGGATATTTATCCTCTGTCAGAAGAGTAGTTAGCAAAGATTTTCTCCCATCCTGTGGGTTTTCTCTTCACATTTCTAATTGTTTCCTCTGCTGTGCAAAAACTTTTTAATCTGATGCTGCCCGGTTTATTAACTCTTGGCATCATTTCCTGAGCTGTAGGGGTCCTATTGGAAGTCAATGCCTGTGCCTGAAAGCTGGACTGTTGACCCTACATTTTCTTGTAGGAGTTGCATAGTTTCTGGTCTAGTTCCAAGGCCTTTGATCCATTTGGAGAGGTTTTTTGTGTTGGGTGATAGACAAGGGTCTAGTTTCATTCTTCTACAGATGGGTAACCACTTGTCCCTGAACCAACTTGTTAAAAAGGCCTTCTTTTCTACAAAGTATGTTTCGGCACCTTTGTCATGTGTCAATGACTGTATTTGTGTGGGTTTGGCTCTGTACCTTCTGTTCTGCACAATTTGTCTATGTGTGTTTTTATGCCAGTACCATGCTGATTGTGTTACTATAGCTCTATAGTATAAATTTGAAGTCCAGCATTGCTTTTTTGGCTTAAAATTGCTTTGGCTCCTTTGGTTCTTCTATTCTTCCAAATGAATTTTAGGACTGTTTTTTGAGTTATGTGAAGCATGTCATTGGTATTTTGATGCCCCTATGACTTTTCAGTCATTTTCCTTGAAGCTGGCATTTCCCTGGAGCTCCCTGCAGACCCCATGAAGACACAGCTATGATTAGGACATCTTTGTATCATCCTCAGCCAGGCTCATACATGGGACCAGGAGGCACTGAAAATACAATAAACGATTATTAAAGTATGCTGATCTTACTTCAAAAGTAAATATTTAGCTTATCTCTTCCTTCTTTTTCTTCTTATCCCAAAATACACCTTATTACCTCTCACTTAATGGGTGAGAAACAACACAGAGAAGTACATATATAACCTAAGTCACAGCCTTTTTGTAGCAAAACAAAGGTGAAGACTGATTTCCTAACTAGGTGACCTCATTTTCCCTTTTAGTTAAATTATTTTTGTATCACTAGAGCAATATGTAAAGATTATGAAGCAGTCTTAGCACTTCTTTATGAAAATGCACTCCAATTAACATTTACCAATGTTCTATTAATACACAGTTGTTTAAACTAGCTTGGCTTCTACTTTTTATATTCTTAGGGCTGTATCCATATTAAGATCTTGGTTTACAAGTCTAAACTATATGTGCATATTCTTGGTCTATTTTTTGTTGCTATAACAAAATACCTGCAACCAGTTAATTTATAAAGAATAAAAGTTGTGTTGACTTATGGTTCTGCAGGCTGACAAGTCCAAGAGCATGGTGCTGGGCATCTTGCTATATCACAACATGATGCTGAGGACATCATATGACAACACAGAGCAAGCCTTCTAGCTTGGGGCTTTGTTCTTCTTAAAAAGCCACTAATGCCATCATGGAAGCCCTACTCGCATGATTTCATCTAACTTTAATTACTTTCCTAAAGTCCCACCTCCAAATATCATCAACATATGAATTTGGAAATTAAATTTCGAATACATAAGCTTTGTGGGAACACACATAAACCAAACTAAATTCTCAAAACGTGGGATTCCCATACTGCATCTGACTCATTCACTTACTCATTTATCCTATCAACATTCACTCAAAAAGTGTTCATGGGATGCCTCTCTGGTCAGTGCTGGGGAATTAAGGTCAAATAACCCTGGCTTCTCTGTTCCAGTTGCTTAAAGGATTTGGATATGGGTCTGCATTTTATTTGAAGTTTTACAGTGCTTTTCATTTAGGAATGACAAAGGACCAATTAAATGACTGAGCATTTTCATTATCTTTTCATAAGGAAATTTAAAAATTTCTGTTTATGGTATTCCTTTTCTCTCTTTTGCTCAAAGCACACACTCATCTGACCATTATATTTTCCTTTTTTTAAATTTTGCTTTCAACTGACACATGATATTATATATATTTATGGGAACAGTATGTTTTGATACACGTATACAATGTACAATAATTAAATCAGGATATCTAAAATATTCATCCCATAAATTTATCATTTTTTCATTATGAATATTAAAAATCCTCTCTTAGAGCTTTTTTGAAATATTCAATACGATATTATTGAATATGACCTCTCTACTGTGAGATTGAATACTTATTCCTCCTGCCTAACAGTATATAACTTTCTGCCCATTGACCCATTGCTCCCTGCCCATCCTCCCTGATGACCATATTTTTAATATGATGTAATAGAAAACACACACCAATCAAGGTAAAAGTGATTTGATTACTCATTCATCAATTGTCTGCTTAGTGTTTGGATGTCAGGAGTCATTACGGATTCCGTGGAGAAATCAGGCTAGGGGCCTTCCCCCAAGGAGCCCACATGCTATGAGCCAGCACTATGCTCTGATTGCTTTCCCTGGAACCTCATTATTCTTAACTCCTGGAGCCTGTATGTAATGCAGGGCATCAATGCCCCAGCTCTTCCTTGTCTTCCTAGTCTTCCTGGCAGTGGAGGATGGCAAAGTGACCTATTCTGGGATATGCATTAGGCATCAGAATTCCTTTTTGGGGAATTCTCAAATGTGCACCTTTGACTTTGTTTTCTCTCTCTACTCTTCTTGCCTAGAACATGGAAGTGATGTCTAGAAACAGAGCTACCATTTTACATGAAAATGAAAGCCATGTGCAAATAGTGATGGAACAGGAAGCTAGAAGGAACCTAGTTTCTGGGTGCCATCATAATGACAATGCACCACCGATCTAGAGATGCAAAAATGCCTAGTTAGTGGTAGGATTTCTTACATATGAAGCCAAGGGTGATTTGAACTGGTGGTTGCAGATTGGGTTACCTGGGAGCAGACTCTGAAGCAATGACTCCCCTGCAGGATGTTCAGGAAGAAGGTCTCCAAGGATGTCCTTGGAGAAGGTTGAGCTATGAGCTGATATGGTCCCATAGACTTGTCCCTAGTTGAGTAGGCAGGCCTGGTCTTTACACATGTGCAATGACCTGTCACTGAATGTGGCTGGGAAAGGGGTATGACTTAAAGTGAGACAGAACTTTCCAGATGAATCACTTCCTAGAAACGGCTGACAATGGAAGGCTCTGTACAGGCAGCACATTCAAAAATTGGGGAAATAGGGGCTGGAGCAGTGGCTCAGAGGTTTTGGCGCTTGCCTGGCAAGCATGAGGACCTGGGTTCAAACCCCAGCACCATGTACACACCTGAGTGTTGGAGCAACTGAGGCCATGTGAAAAACTAAATAAAGTTGCTTCTCCCTTTCTCTCTCTCACTGTCGCTCTCTCTTTTAAAAAAATTGGGGAAATAATGACTACATTCTTAAAGCAAAAAGTGGGATGTACATTATAGCACCCATAGCTGTTCATCCTATGTGGGCCTTGAGTGTGCTTCCTAATATAAATATCATAAGCTGCTTCTTTGGAGTCTATCAGGCATTTTTTCATTCGAAGCTTGTGTACATAAGATTAAGGGGGTGAATGGCAGCTCCCCCAAATACTTAAAAGAGAGAAGGAGTTGCATCTGGTCTTAGATTTGCAACAGAAGCTCATTGAATCCTTCCTCTATCATCAATTTTACATCCCCTTCTCCTACAGCTAGCATCTCTGCTGGGCTCAGTGGCTTATCTGACAGTGTAACTCAGATCCTCATTGCTGAGGGGTCTGACATGCTGGTCACCATTCATTTCTCAGTGGATTGCTGTACTTGCCCATTAACCATCAAATTCAGACAAATGACTACCAAAAGATGCCCGAGTGGATCACTAATGGCCAAAAATTTTCTTTCCTGCTCTCATTAAGAATGCCTACCTTATTTTAATGATCAGAGTCCATCATCCCTAACATGACAGTCATTCTTTCTTTTCTGTTAGTCCCTTGGCACATGAAGCCAAAGCCTAGACAATAGATGTAGCTTATAAGGTACTGGGACTGTTGAAGTGTCCTGTGGCAGAAGCATTTCTCTTTGTGACTCAGAATCTCCAAGACCACAGAATTGTAGAGCACAGAACTATACACCGCAGAATTGGAGCAGAGATCACCCAAGTATGTCATTGAGAATGGTGTAAGCAAACACTCTTGCTTCTACCCATTAGTTCACGTAGTCCGGCAATGCACACACCACCACACACAAGGTCTGATTTACCATATGTATTCCAGGCATTCTGGAAGATAGCATACTGGAGAGTAGTATTAGTTTCTGTTACTGGTAAGTTGGACAGTTCAGTGGAAGTTAGACCAGGCTCGGTAAATGGAAGGCCATGCCACTGGGTTTCTGCAGACCCTCTCCACCGTGTGCATCACTATTTTATTCAAGTTTCCCAGGTGCCAGCAGTGGAATGTCTGATAACAGAGGCTAGCTAAGTGGGTCTAAGATATAGCATCAATAGAGACTTAGTGCTGGTGACCCTTCAGGGAGCTCTTAAGCTAAGATGGCCCTTTAGAATTGTGGCTGAAAGACTGGAGAGGCACTTCCTAAAGAACACTGACAACTGAGGGATTTTTCCTTAAAATGTGTCCTTCTTGGAGCTGGGGCAACAAGTACTTCATTTCTAAAGAAAGTTCTGGTAGCTACATCACAACATCTATTATATCAGTAAGGAATAAGGACAATAAATATTGGGACAAATAAATAAGATAATGTTGAAGAAGGGCTATGAAGGAAATGAATAGGATAATAGCATGGAGAGTAACTACAATGGACAGAGAAGTGATAATTTAGGGTGTTTAGGGAGGTCCCTTCTGAGAACATGACGACTGTACTCAGAACTAAAAGATGATTAGCCACAAGGAGATCTGGGTAAAGAATTTTCAGGATAAAGTGAACTACAGGGGTAAGTACTAAGGTGGAAACAAACTTAGTTAGAAGAATAAAAAAGTCAGTGAATCTGTAATATATAGAAGTGGGAAAATAGATTTGAAGAAGCAGGCAGAAGCTAGATTATGTATCATTTTTTAGGACACAGTGAGGATTTCACCTTTTATTTTCTATATGAGGCAAAGCAAAGCTATTATGACATTATAAGCAATAGTGTAAAATCTTCTGGTCACAGTTTTAAAGGATTGTATTAGGGAAAGTTGGGGCAGGTGGCCACGGAAGAAATTTCTATTTTTTTAAATCTTCTCAAATACCCCCATAAAGACACATAGCAATTAAAATGCCAAGAACAAAAACAAAACCATGGACAACATCTACAACCAAACTAAGTGAAAATAACCTCATTAACCCATTCACACAGCTTTCAAAACTGCATGGTATCAGCATTTATTAAAGAGAAAGCAGAAGGAAGCAGTGGGGCACTCGATGAACTGAAGAACTTAAAAATAAGCAAGATACAAAAGGCTGGTGAGTCCATTTAGGAGCAGTAGCTAAAATTGAGAAGGGCATTCACACTGCAGTGGCAGGACAGCTGCTGAGTGGTCTGCACCTGTGGATGCTCAAGACTAACCTGCAAATGCTCCCTTCCTGGGTAACACCCACACTGAGATGACAGTCTTGGAAATCAAATCAAACCTGAGCAGGAGGGGGTCAATACAGACAAAAGAAAAATAAAATATAGATAAATATAGAAAAAGGGAACAGAGCCAAGAAATCTCAGAGGGTAAACCAGCATATTTTCAAGCACATTACCAAACAGCAGAAGAGGGAGTTTTAGATCTATGAAGTTGGAAAAGTTTATCCTAAATTCAAAAAAAGTAATTTCACATAAAAAGAAGTAACACAAAGGAATTAACGTCAAGTCTCACAGAAAGAAAAATACAGAATAGCATCCTTCAAAACAATGAAAGCCTGCCAGAGAGGCATGGCCTCAAAATAAATGAATAATATAAAACAATATTTAAAAACTGTAAAATATGTAAATAAAATGACACACTGTCTAAAAGAATAGAACAAATTTGAAGAAAAACTCAGGAATGAAAAGAAAGAATACAGGAAATAATAAAAAACAAAAGAAAATAATTTTTGAAGAAATATATAAGTAAAAGAAACATAAGAATGAATAAACACAACAGATAAATCTTTAAGAATATTTGAAGATTAAAACGAGTTAAAATTTCATATAGCAAAGAATAAAGAGGTAAAAGAAGAGAAAGAAAGTGATTAATATAGAACACGGATAAAGAAGATCCAATACAGTATAATAGGAGGCTCTGAACAAGAAAAACAAAGGAAGGGAACAGAACAAAACATACGAACCACAAAACTACGTGAGATGATGGATTTATTGATTTGTTCCATTGTAGTAACAGTTGTACAGTGTTCATATCTTATAACATCATGTTGTATATCTTAAACACATGCAAGAAAAAGTATTTCTTAAACCCCAAAAAGAAAAGAGCTATCCAAAAAGAAAATAAAAGAACTTTTTAAGATTCTAAATAACAATAATACAACTGATGCTACATGTTGATAAGGCACAGTGAAATTCTGGGAAAAACCAACTTGTGGGAAGGGAGGGAGATTGAACTTTAAAAAATATATAAAGAAAGAAAAAAATCCCCTAAGCACCCAGGATAAGACCAGGTCACAAAAGAAAAGAAATAAAACCAGTTTGTCATCCAAATTTCTGACATTAATATTTTATGCTAGAAGAAAAATGGAAAAGATTGATAATGCTCAAGGAAAGGAAATATGGGCCAAGGATTTTATATTCATTCAAAATGGCTTTCAAGTATGAAAGACCACAGACAAACTGTTATCAAAATTCAAGAACTCAGAAAATACGGTTCCTATGAGTCCTTCCTTGAGAAGCTGGAGAATGGGTTTCAGACAAACAAAAGTATAGGAAAGACATGAGCATAAAGATTTGCAGTGAAGGCTGGATGCACCCTTCTGTGAAGAATGAATAGTGACCACAGATGGAAGCGAAAGGAAAAAGTAAGCAATAACTAACTGTGTTCTGAGAATATAGAAATAGTACAACTGTACACCAAGAGCGAAGAGTGCTCTCAAAAATAAATCAGATCATTTTAATAATTATAATGTGGAAAAATGCTAATATTTTAAACTTAGAGAACTTTCTGTGAAATTTTGAAGAAACCAAATGAGTAACTGTGATATTCAAATGCATCATCTCTATTGTTCTTGACTTTCAGAATTTGTTGTGTGGGTAAATCCCTTGTTGGCTCAACGTCTTAGTCTGTTTTCTTTTGCTATAACTGAAAACTTCAGACTGAGTGATTTGTAAATAATAAAGGTTTGTTTAGTTAACAGTTTTGGTGGCAAGGTAAATCCAAGAACATGGTGCCTTCATCTGTTCAACACCTGGGACGGCCTTCTTGCTGGTGGGGACTCTGCAGAGTCCTGAGGCGGTGCAGGGCATCACATGTCCGGACAGAGAAAACTTGGTGACTTGGGTGGTTCCTTCTTTCTATAAAGCCACTAATGAGCTCGTGGGAGCCTCACCATCAAGACCTCATCTAATCCTAATAATTTCCCAATGCCATCACCTCCTATGACCATCAACACATGACTTTGTGAATTATGTTTCAGCAAGACTTTTGGAGGGAACAAACTTACGGATTATAGCACTTGGATTTATAAGGTCTGGTAGCTCCTACTTAGAGATATCATTTCTAGATCCAGGTCACTACCAGGTTTGTCATTCTTTCAGAACTTTTCTGCTTCCAGAGCCAGAGTCTCCTTCTGATTACACTGAAAGCCGTAGATCTTAAATGTCACCTTGGGAAGAATACAGGAAAGACAAAGACTGAGTTGGAAAGGACTGAAAATATCTCAAGTGCCTGGAGGCAGATGGAGTTCAATTTTCTGCCATTGGTGGAATTAGAGCTAGAGGTAAAACTCGGTTCAACTGTAGAAAACTAAGTTTATTTTCTCAAACTGACACTTCTGACTGTGAGAGTTGTTTCTATGTATTTATGTTATTTCAATGAAAAACAAGGCAGCACCATCCACTGAGAGTGGGAAGGGAGGGGTTGTGTGGGATGTTTAAGCAGAAGGGAGAAGGTTTAAAATAGTTATGCACAGGAAAGCACTACACTCACCAGGAAAATGTGGCTTACTGAGCAGCCCTGAGTGCTATTTGAGCTTTTCAGTTACGAATAAAATGTCAATTGGTAAGCTAGTGGAAAGAATATTTTCAACAATTTGCAAGTGGGGGATTGACCTAGGTTGGGGTTCAGCTGGTGACATGCTACATAACAGGAAGGAGAGAGAGGCAAGGTTGACAGCAGCCAACAATGTTCATATGCCATATTTTAAAAAGTTTAAACTGGAGGGGCTGGAGCGGTGGCTCAGAGGTTTCGGCGCTTGCCTGGCAAGCACGAGGATCCAGGTTCAAACCCCAGCACCACGTACGCAACTGAGTGTTGGAGCAACTTAGGCCATGTGAAAAACTCAATAAAGTTGTTTCTCTCTTTCTCTGTCTCTCTCACTGTCCCTCCCTCTTTAAAAAAAATAAAAATAAAAAATAATAAAATAAACTGGAAAGAGTAACATCATGGTTTAAAAAAATATAAGACAAGGGTGCAAAATTGCCCCATGGGTTATATTTAAAAAAAAATAGCCGCTGCATTCATTACAAAAGTGTCTTGAACTTAAACAGAAAATAGGTTTATTATCTCTAACTTGTAATTTTTAAAAGCGTGTTCTAATTTTATGTACAAATTGTCACTATGAGTTAAAAAACCTGATTTGAAGTTTATTGTGTTTATTGAGCTTAAAAAGTCAATGTTTCATCTTAGTAAATTTGATTTATTGCTAGGGAAACTTATGACTAAAATGAATTATCTCTTTCTCACATAGGAGAAATAAAATATAAGAATAACCATGCCATGAAGTATTGTGATGAACTGAATGTTAGTGCCCTCCCCAAATCTGTATGCTGAAGTCCTGATTACCAAAGAGTTGGGATTGGGGATGTGGCCTTTGGGAGGTGGTAGGTTTATTGTCACGAAGACATAGCTCCTATGCTGGGATCAGCACTCTTAAAGAGGGTGTAGAGGGGAGAGCGCTCTCTCGTTCTCTACCACGTGAGCTCACAGATAGCAGACTTGTGCAAGTCTGGAGAAAAGTCCTCTCCAAAACCTGACCAGGGCTTACCATGGTCTTGGAATTCTCACTTCGAGAACTGTGAGAAATAAGTGTTTTTATAGCAGTCCAAACTGAATAAAACAAGTGCCTATAGTATCTTGGAATTTTGGAATCAAGAGTACAATTTCAGCTACAAATACATACAAAAGTTCTCAATTTGGAAATCTTCTATTTATATCTTGCCAAAAGAAATCATATGTTTATAAGACTTTAAAATTGTAATGAGGGGCTGGAGTGGTGTCTCAGCAGTTAAAACACTTGCGCTGTAAGTGCAAGGACCTGGGTTCAAACACCAGCACCACGTACTCAACTAAGTGTCTAAGAAACAAAGTCCAGATAAAAAAAGAACAATAGATTCTCTCTTTCCTTCTCTCTAAAAAAATTTTGTGATCTTTTAAAAATTTTTTAAATATATTTAGAGCATTACATATGTTAATTATATATCTTCCCATGAACGTATTAAATAGCAATGAAAACACAGTTCTTGGGATAACTTATTTAGTGCACAAGTCTCTACCAAATGCCATTTCCACTGGGAATTCTTTCCCAGAAGTTCCCCGAATTCGGGCTAAGGCACCTCCAAGGCACTGCACAGTCCCGAGTGCGCTCCTCATTGAGGAGTGCTGAATTTTTCCTTCTCTCTTCCTACTAAGCTGCAGGTTCCTGGAGGATGGGGCTGCTTGCTATCCCTCAATATGTCCCTGGCAGCCAGCCCAGCCCTGCTCCAGGTAAGGTCCCTGAGTAAATGAATTAGCTCTACAAAAGCCATTAGCCAACTTGGTACTTGTATAAGGTGCTTCAGAAAATGTTAGGGTGTTCCTTCCTTCCTGTTTTTGTCAAATCAAAAGGAACAGCAGGGGAAAAAGAAAAAGTTAAAAAAAAAGAAATCCAGAATATTAAAATATTGCCTGTGTGCTAGAAATGTTGGAAACATAAAGTCAAACAAATAATGGCAAAAAGCCTTTAGAACACAACAGCAAAATAATATATTTTGCCAAGAAGGAAACAAGTACATTAAAATTAGCACACTATTCCAGAATTTGAGAGGCAAATATCGGAGGAATTTTTGAGAAAGACAATAAAATGTTTTATTAACATGGAACTGAATAAGTACATATATCATGCATAAAGATTTTGTTCAAGTCATTTTATTTTCTGCAATCTGGTTAGTGGGCCCATTTTGGCACTTTTATTTGTTGTTTTCTTTGTCCAAAATCATGTGCTCTGAGGAAAACTATGAATTGCTTTAAACATTAACAGATGCTGGATTTAAAGAGTGATCAACTTCTAAACTGCTGATTACCATGGAAATACTAAATACTTATTCTCTGTTCTGCAATAAGTTTGAAGCTGTTGTACTATGAAGCGTTTTCGTATGTTGGAGAAAATGTAAAATATGTTCCATAAAAAGCAACAGCTTAATGGCTATTGCTTTCTTCTTTGTATTTGGAATTGATTGACGTCAACCATTTTTTTTTTCTAAAATGTTCCCAGCATGCTGATAATAGCTAACAGTTATTGAGGGTTTGCTATGTGCCAGGCACCATCTTGAGGGCTTTGCATGCATGCATGCATTTAAGCTTCATACCAACTCCATGGTAAGTATTATTCCCATTTGACAGATAAGGAACCTGAGTTGTGGAGAGGAATTTGCCTAAGCCAGAAGGTGAGGCATCTAGGATTTGAACCAAAGCAATTTAGCCCAAGTGCCTGAGTTCTTAGTTGCAAGCAAAACCCAACTTTATTCAACTTAGCAGAAAAGAAACTTCCCAAAGAAGAGTCAGCAGCCCACAAGACTTTGGGGAATGCTATAGAACACTGCCAGGACAGTTAGGAACCATCTCTGAAACCATAGTGCAGTCCCTATCCCAACCACTGACCACTAGATGGGCAGCATAGCAAATACTAGAAAACTTTTCTCATGTTTGACATGGGCATGCAACAGGAAATTCCTCTCTCTTCTCTTTTCTTCTTGTATAAACCAAATTTGAACATATAAGTATTTTACCAATGGCATTCCATCTTCCACAGAGAGAGAAAATTGTACTTTTTCATATAATTGTACTATTTGTATGATTTTGTAAATGCAGTATTTACTGAACATTCCAGGTCATACAGACACAGTGGAAATGGTTCTCTACAGTGAAATACTGTTCTTGAGCTAAACGTAAGAGGCGTGGTCTAGGAAGAGGGATGAGGGGAGACATTCAGATTTTGCTGCGTTTTTCGATCCTTGCTTTATTTTCTCCATCATGATGATGCACGCATCAGGGATGCAGAGGCAGGTCACAGAAACTGATTTAAAGGACAAGGAAACCCTCAAAATGGGGCTGTTATCAAAGACTAAGTGAAGAAGCCATTTCTTTCTTCATATGAAATATCTGGACTGGGTATCCAAGCATGGAGAAGTCAGGGAGCCAATTGCTTTTCCTCCTAATTCCACTTTCAGGGGCATCATATTATTGATTCAAAATACATTGTGTGGGGGTATTTATACCATGGAAATTGGCAAATGCTTTCTAGAGCACCAACTGCTAAACATTTATCAGCACATCACTATCATATGTACTATCCACTGAACTGCCAGAGGGGATAGCAAGAGATCTATGCACAGTACAGTGTATTCTTTGGGTGAAACCCAATTTTAATCCAGAATGGAATTCATGTTGTGCTTATTCACATACCATTTGAAAAGTCATGGAGGATGAAATTCAAACTCTCTAGAGAAGTTCATTTAAAAGTGAATAGTGACAAGCAAGAAAGAGGAAGCACTCATCTCACAATACCTGGCCTGAAATTTTACTATAGGGCTATAGTTATAAAAACAGCATGGTATTGGTATCAAAACAGACATGAAGACCAATGAAACAGACTAGAAGATACTGACACAAACCTACAAATCTTTTAACCATCTGATATTTGACAAAGGGGGCAAAAATATAGTGTGGAGCAATGACAGTCTTTTTAACAAATAGTGCTGGACAAATTGGACAGCCATATGCAGAAAACTGAAATTAGGTCTTTACCTCTCACCCTGCACAAAAATCGAATCAAAATGGATCAAAGAGTTAGAAATTAAACCAGCAACTATACAATTGCTAGAAGAAAAAAATAGGATCAACACTCCACCACATCAGTGTAGGAACTTCCTTCCTTAAGAAGACACCCATAGTGCAAGAATTAAAGCTGAGAATAAATGAGTGGGACTTATATAATGAGTGGCCGTTAAACCAAAAAGCTTCTGCACAGCTAAAGAATTAGTCAAGAGAGAATCTACAGAATGGGAGAAAATATTTGCCTGCTACACCTCCAACAGAGGGCTAATATCCAGAATATCCGAAGAACTCCAAAAACTGAACACCAAACCCATAAATAATCCAATCAATAAGTGGTCCAGGGAACTAAAGAGAACCCTCTCAATGGAGGAAGTCCAAAACACCAATAAACCTGAGAAAATGTTCTACATCACTAGCAATCAGAGAAATTCAAATCAAAACTTCACTGAGATTCCACCTCACTCCAATCAGAGTGGCAAAAATTAAGAATATGAATAACAGATGCTGGAGGGGTTTGTGGGGAGAAAGGAACGCTAACACACTGTTGGTGGGACTGCAAACTTGTACAGCCACTCTGGAAAGCAGTGTGGAAACTCCTCAAAAAACTAGGGTTAGAACCACCTTATGACCCAGCTATCCCACTCCTGAGTATTTTCCCAAAGGAGTGAGAATCAGCATACTACAGAGACACAGCTACATCAATGTTTATAGCACCTCAATTTACGATAGCTAAACTATGGAACCAACCCAGATGCCCCTTTCTGGACAAGTGGATTCAAAAACTGTGATACACACACACACACACACACACACACACACACACACACACAGTGGAGTTCCACTCTCTCTGCTCTTAGAGAGAATGATATCATGGCATTTGCAGCAAAATGGATGGAGATGGAAAAAATTATGCTGAGTGAAATATCCAAACTCAGAGACATAGTGCCTAATGTTTTCTCTCATATGTGGAAGCTAGACTAAAATCTAAGACACGTAGAAAGTTAGCTAAGCTCAAAAAATAAACATAGATGAATTTTCACATAAGCTGGGGGAACCATAATTATGAAGCTAGGGAGAGATTCGAGGGAGGAAGGGAGGGATTAGGGGACTTATCAATGCAACTGGGAACTCTCAACTCCTGTGAGAAGACCAACTATACACAGGTGGGCAGAGAAGATCAGAAAATTCAAAATTAATACACATGTCTCTGCTTATTTCTATCTATAACATGGGGGTAAAGCAGAGGAGACATGGGAGCAGGGAGTGGTTGAAGAGGGGAGATCCTGGACTAGGATCAATCTTAACTTACTTTGACAATATCCATGTATTTGTGAATATGTAACAATGATTCCCTCCAATATGTAAGACTATGTTGAATGAATGAACAAACAAACAGACGAATGAATGGTGACACCATGATAGCCTTTAACAATACAAGATGTTGAATTTCTGTATACTACATTTCATAAACAATGCATAATCAGTTCAAAAATTATTCAGGGTCAAAGATCTCCTTAAGAATGTTGATTTGGGGGCTGGAGTGGTTGGCTCAGTGGTTGGAGTGCTTGCCTGGCATGCGTGAGGACCCGGGTTCAATCCCCAGCACCACATACATAGTCAAGTGTCAGAAAAATAAAGGCCTGATGAAAAAATAAATAAAATTGATTTCCTCTCTCTCTCCCTCTCTTAAAAAAGTATTAATTTGGAGGATGGAACACAGGAAGAGACAAGAATGGAAGAAAATAATATTTTCAGTAAGCAGGAGCAACCAGAGCATTGAAATAGAATGAATCTATCAAGATATCACTGATTGCCCTCAGAAATGAACAAATATCAGCAGGCTCAGTGCGTGCAAAATCCTTTTCCTTATCCTAGTTTCATATACAGTCATCGGGCTGCTCCTGGTGGGAAGGGACCATTAAAGCACAGCTTGGCAATCTTAGCACAGGCTGCAGGTGAAGAAATGAGGTGGGAGAGGAGGCCAGGGAAGACCACAAATCTTAATGCCAGGAAAGAAGTAAAAAGAAAGTCTCTGCTTTGTTGCCAAAAGTGGCACCCATGGATCAAGGGGATTTCAGATTCCTGTGATTTCTTCCTGATCACTCACAGGTCGCCTCCTTCTTGCGGAAGTCACTAGGCATCTGTGCCCCATCTGTAACATGTCATGACAGTTGTGTCCTGAGGTTTGAGCAGCCTCTGCCACATAAGCGAACAGATACAGGCAGTTTGTTCCCCACAAGTTGGTCTGAAAATGCTCTTACCTTAGAGTTTCCAGGTGCATCTGAATGTATGGGGGAAACACCATCTCCCCATACGTGAAGGTCAGTGATATCTGCACATATATATTGTTAATAACAGGCTCTTCCAGGACAGCCAGGGCTGACACCATCTGTCTGACAGGCAGAATCTGAATGTGACAGCCATGTCCCTTCCTGGGGAATGTTATATCGTTATATTAGTCAGCTTGGGCTACCAAAACAAACTATTGTAGGCTGGGTGGCTTAACCAGTGTTCTCACAGTTCTGTCAGGTTTCCGGGTGATTCCATATCTAGGGAGGTCTGTCCTCCTGACCTCCTTCTCCCTGTGGCCTCATGTAGTCTCTCTTTGGTGCATGCCTCGGAGGAGCCCTGGGCAGTGGGGACTCTGGTGTCTTTTCTCCTTAGGAGACTAATGCTGTCACACCAGGGCCAATCTTAGGGGTCACATAGTAGCCACACTGAGGTTTAGGAGTTCAAAACATGAATCTGGGGGGACACCAGCATTCAGTCCATTCCTGCTGTTGGCCATACCAGTCTGGGGCAGAAGGTCTCTTGAGAGGCAGAGTCACGCTCTGAGCACAGCGTCTCTCAGTATTGACTATTGGGCTCCTGCTGATGTTCTGCCGGGTTATCCCTCAGAGGAGGAAAGAGGCCAAAGACGGTCATTTCTTGTTTTGTTGCCTGGATAGCTAGGACTGAGAAAAATGGGGGAAGACAGTACAAAAAAGGTCTAAAACACGGCAAATCTTATGGGAAGATTTTTATCTGTCCATCATAGATGGGAGCACTTCCCTGATCTCCCAATAACGGGCCTTTTCGCTCAGGTCTTGTGACCAGTGAGTGGAAACTAAGCCAGCCCTGCCATAGAGTCTGGAAGCCTCTGCCCACGTTCGCCGTAAAACATCTGGATTCAGAATAGAAGGGGGGGACTTGCCAAGAGTGAAATGGTATCCGAGGCAATGAGGCTGGGAAGGATGCAAAAACTTTAAAAACAGTTCCTAAATATTGAAGCAGGTATCCAAAATTTAAAAATATTTATCAATTCTATTAATCTGAAATGTTAATACTAGTGTAAAAATTTAATAACATTAACTTGAACAAATTAATATTAGGGATTACAAATTTTTTAAATCTTAATTTTATTAGTATAAACTTTTAATAACTATAGAAGTATTAATTAACCAATATTAATTAAAATTCAGGAATATGGATTTTAAAAATATTTCTTTAATTTAAAAAAATTCTCATTTTTCTTAATTAGAAAAATCCTAACTCTACAACCCCAGTGATAAGTCCCAGGCAGGGGCTGGGGATGTAGCTTGGGGGTAAGGGTTTGCCTAGCGCGTGCAAGGCCCT
>PVKS010018412.1:0-40167 GCA_004027875.1 Aplodontia rufa
CCTTCCTTGGCCCTCCTCCTCTCTGGCCCCCCATGTGGCTCCCTTTGCCTTCCCCCCATGCCTGGCCATCCCCCTGCCTGGCCCCCCTCCTTGTTGCTCCCCCTCTCTGCCTACCTCTGCCTGGCCTCTCACTGCCTGGTCCTTCCCCTGCTTCCCTCAATAGCTCCCCTCTTTTCTGGATGCTCTGGTTTGCCTGTGGTCAGCCGCACATTTAAACTTCCCTGTTTGCCTTTCTTTCCTTGGCTATTCCAGGGCCCTCAGTGGCCCCTTGTGTTGTGGCTGGCTTCTGTTGCACACAGGCTGGCTGCTCTGTGGCTGGGGTATTTTAGTCCTTCCCTCGCTGTTCCCTTCCTCCTTGTGGGGTACTCCCCTCCCACCCCCAGGCCAGCAGTGCTGCTTGGGGCACTTGGCCAGCTCATGCGCCATCCTCCTTAGAGAGGCCTGGCTATGGGGTCTTGGACCCACAGGGTCCTGCAGAGAATAGCCCATCCAGCCTATCCACTTTACAGGTGAGGACGCTGAGTCCCCAGGAGCTGAAGACCTGTCTTGTCAGCAGTGGATGTGGCCTGGACATCAGGTCCCACACATCCTAGTCCAGGGACCTTTTGCTTATTCAGTCACATATAGAAGTATAGAGGCACCTACTCACCGGCCTCAATGAGAGGACAACAGGTCTGCCCCGCATGCAGCTGCTGTCCCATCGATTTTCTATAAAACAGCCTTAGGTAACGCTTAGGCAGTGTTTACGGGTATTAGGCATTATTCTTTGTTACAACTCTCGGAGAGGAAGGAATAATCATTATTCCCATTTTGCAGATGAGAAGAATGAGGCCTGGGGCCCAGGGAGCATTCCGAGGGCGGGCACACTTGTAAATGGTGGAGTGGGGTTGAGCTCAGGCAGCCTCACCTGGAGCCTGCTTCCCCCATGGGTTCGTAGGGGCTTTCCTGAGACACTGAGCTCCCTTGTAGTTCTGAAAATGTGGTTCACTCATAAATCATTTTGTCTTCTTTGGGGATAAATCTTGATCCACCCCTCTGTTAGGAGTTGGGTACGTGGCCCCCACCCACATTGGGAAACGTCATGGGATTTGACAGGGCTGTCTGGGGCACTTCTGAGCCGCAGAAAGATTGGAGTCCACATTGCGCTGACGTGGCAGGTGTGGCCTGTGGTGAGGGCCAGGCCCCCTGGCAGGGGAGGCTGTGGGCAGATGGACAAGAGCAGCAGCCAGTCATGGGGGGCAGCCACTCGGCCTGAGAGAGGGAGTTGAGGGCAGAGCCCCATCTGCAGCCAGCCCCCCAACTCCATCTCTGTTCCCCAGGTGTCCACCAGTGAGTGCAGGTAGGCCAGGGAAGCTGGGGATTGTGGTCCAGATGCGACGCAACAGGGAAAGTTGCTGTCCCAGCCAGATCGCTGGCTTCAGAAAGCAAGTGACGCCTGAACCAGGCTTGGAATCCTGCAATCACCAGCCTGGGAAAGGTCCCAGTAAACAGCTCACCTCTCAGTACCTCCCCACTTCCCAATGGGGAGAAACAGTGGGGAAGCAGGATCAGGACTCTGGTTCCCCCACACCCCGCCACTGTCCCCCCATCCTCTGAACGTCTATAGGTGCCCAGGCTGCAGGCTCCTTAGGATCCACTTCATCTCTGCAGCCCTGGCATCTGCTAAGGCACTTTGAGAGACAGCTGGTGTGAGGCAGGGAGGGGAGATGGCTAATGTCAACCGTGTCATTAAGTTCAGCTAAAAGGGGCCAGAAACTTCCACAGCACTGCCGGATGTGCAGCCTTGGGCTGAGGAGCTCATCAGATGCTGTATTAGTATGCTGAGTAGCAGGAGGGGAAGAGGGAAGTGCCCCAGCCCAGGGAGCTGCTCATCTGGGCAGAGAAGGGCCATGTGCCCTGACTGGCCTTGGCTTGGAGTTAAGTGAGTGTGTGAATCCTGGCTGTCCTCTCTCCACACAGCCGTGTGCAAGCTGTGGAACTGCCTGGGGATCCCCAGGGAGATGGGGTCCATGGACCCTCCGTAGATCTGTGCTACTGCAGATGTGAGTGCTGCCAGCTGAGGGAGGGTCTCATCCTCTGAGTGTAGCCTTGGACTTCAGGTAGACCTGGGCATCATCCAGACTCAGGCCTGTGTACTCTGCTGCATAACAGATGTCCCTAAAACTCAATGACTTAACAGCCACATGTGCTGGCTGTCCTCTGTTTCTGTGGCCAGGCATTTGAGCGTTGCATCCCTGCGTTCCCTGGTACTGTGACTTACAGGGCTGCATCCTAGGCTTGATCATGGCGGTGCTCTCATCTCAAGGTCAGCCAGGGAGGGGCTTCTTCTAAATTCCTGGCTCCGGTGGTCGTTGGCAGGATTCCTTCCTTCCCAAGCTGTTGGATCTGGGACCTCAGTTTCACCAGGAGCTCTTGCACTGCATTCTATTCATTATAGGGAAGTCACTAGGTCCAGGCCAGACTCGGGGGACAGGTCATGCAGGCCATGAGTGCCAGCCAGTGAGGGTTGTTGGGCTCCCTCCAAAGCTGCCTGCACTCCTGGCTGTGGGCTGTGGGCTGTGGGCAGCCCTCCTTTGGTCCTGAGGTTCCTCCTGCAGAAAGGGCAAGCGCTTCCTTCCTCTGTTCCAAAGACTGGCTGAGGAGACGTGGGGAGAGGCCTGGCGCTATGCACACAGCCGTGCAGGGGGTAGTTTCTGTGTCAGTAGGTGAAAACTGTTATGAGCCAGGCCCTTAGAAAAGACACACATGGGGTGGCTTTGGGAGTCATTTAGAGGCTCCCTGGTCACCTCATGTGGTCGAGGTCTCCACAGAGGACCCTAACACTGTAACCCCAGCCCTGCAGATCCGGGAAGCAGTTCAGGTCTGGCCTGGATGGAGGGGGGGGGCGGCATTGAGGTGGCCCCGTTGTGCATAGGGAGTCGCTGCTGAACACTACAAGGGCTGGCTGTAGGCCTCCCAGGTTCAGTGGCCAAGGCACAGATGGCTCTGCAGTGGATCCTCCGAGGTGCCGTCCAGCATTGGCTCAGAGGCAGCGGTGCTGGCTGGAAACCCCAGCTCAGGTGACCGAAGCCCCGGCAAGCACATGTCTTTTCTGCCCTCGCAGACAACTTCAGGTACACATGTGACATCTGCGGGAAGAAGTACAAGTACTACAGCTGCTTCCAAGAGCACCGGGACCTGCACGCTGTGGATGGTGAGTTGGGCCCCTTACTGCTTGTCCTACAGAAGGCGGGGACACCAGCCCCGGCCTGTCCCCTGCGCACCTCCCTCTCTCAGACCACAAGGGAGTGACCCACCCTGGAGGATTCTAGGGGAGGGAATGTCCCCACTGCTGTCCACTTGTCTTCTATTAGTTTAAGCCAGTTGAAATCGCCATTTTTACAGGTACAAATCAGTCAAATATTGAAATTTCATATCATGTCATTTTGCAGTTTTATACTGAATATTTGCATGCTCTACTAAAATTAAACCAATTTTAAAAAATGAATGATGACATTTTGGCATCTTAGATTTTAGAGCTTGAAATTAGAGCAGTGAATTTAGGCTATTCATTTGTAGAGTCTTAAGAACCTCAGAGAGCCGGCCTCGGTCCTGCAAGGGACCTTGGGGCTCCCGTCTGCAGCCAACCTGTGGCACCAGGCCCTCCGTCTGTTGCTGCAGGCTGGTCCTTCTTCCTGCTTCTCTCCTCTGTCTCTCTTCCTCTTTTCCCCTGCTCTGCCTCTTGAGTGCATGTAGATGACTTAGAAACATGTCCAGGCAGAAAGTCCTCGGGGTGGACACCTGCCTGGAGCGAGGAGGAAGACTTGAGGCACAGGCTGTGTCCTAGAGGGGGCGCGCCCTCCCTGTCATCCTGGGCCTCCACACTGGCTAGAACAGCACTGCTGGCCCCAAGGGCAAACTCGCTGGGGAGGCTGGGGCAGTGGGCAGAGGCACAGATGGGCAGGGACTAACGGGGCTCCTGTGTGTGCTTCCTTCCTCTGCGGCCGCTGCCTCCCGCCCGGCATAGTGTTTAGTGTGGAAGGGGCCCCCGAGAATCGGGCAGGTAAGTCGTTGGTGGCTGCCCACCTTCTCTGTCCCCTTCTGGACTCCTGAGACCTGAGCGACCAGGGTGCTAAGGTCCATGTGTTCTCCCGCAGATCCCTTCGACCAAGGTGCCATGGCTGCTGATGAAGTGAAGGAGGAACCCCCGGAACCATTCCAGAAAATTGGGCCAAGTACGCGGGACTTGGGGGCGGGGCTGGCTGAGGGGGCAGGGCTGGGTTCTGCCACTGGAGGGGTAACATCTCACCCTCCAGCCACAGCGCCCACCTGTCACTTGGGCTGGGCAGCCTCAGGACATTAGTTTTCCATGAGCCGTGGATAGCACAGGGTCCAGGTCAGGGCAGTGAAGGTGGCCAGGCCCCAGGCTGAGCCGGGCTCTGCCACGCGCCTGTTGGATGTCCTCACAGTCCTCGGCCTCCCTGCCCGTGGAGTGAGGATGTCACTCCTGCAGGTTTGTTGGGGGATTAAATGAGATCATGGACGGTAACTGCTTGTTAGCACAGTGCCTGGTACATAGTAGGTGCTCAGAATGTAGTTGTTTGAAGGGGCTGATCTGTGAACGAAGCTGTGCAGGGCTGTCCTAGTCCCAGTGAACACCCTTGACCTGTCTGTTCTCAGTAAAGTTGGTCTGAGCATTGTGGGGGCACAGCAGTGAGCAGGCAAATGTGGCCCTGCCCTTGGGTAGCTCTCATGGGGTCAGAGTGGGGGAAGTAGAGAAGTACTTAACAGATAGTTACTACCCAGAGAGCAGTGCAGGGTGCCTCCAGGCCCCCGGGGAGTCCAGCCTTGGGAATCCCGGTGAGGACAAGGGTGGGGAATGAGCCCTCACATCCATGCAGAGGCAGGCAAGGGTGCTGGTTCTGTGAATGGAAAGGCAAATCCCTGATGAGTTCGGGAGTAGGGGGCGATGGCATCGGGGCTTCATCCTCATGGGAATGAACAGAGCGTTTACTGAGTGAGAAGGAACTCGATCAGATTTGTATTTTAGGAAAACCAGTGTGGCTACTGGGAGAAGGATGGATTTGGGGGGTCCTGATGGCCAGCCTGGCGAGGTGCATCCAACACCACTTGCAAAAATATACACAAAAACTTAGAGCAAGGGGATGAGAGAAGCCAGGTGAACGGCAGTCAGAGGAGCCATACCACCAGGGTCAGCTTGCTGCTGGGAGGTGATAGATGGGGCCCCCTGGGGCTTTAGCTTCTGGTCAGAGGATGGTTCCTGGCTTTCTGCTTAAGTATTCTTAAAGCATCCAGGAAACTACAGAGAAGATAGTGTGGGCCAGGTGAATGGTCCAGCACCTATCACAGGGCAGAGTGTACACTACGCAGTCAGGAGCAGGTGAAGAAAACCAAGTCTCTCACCCAAGACGGATGCAGTGGAAACAGATTTGAATCCGACAGGTTCCCAGCATTGAGGGAATCCTTAGTCAAGTGGGAGAGACAGACATACGTGTTGGAATCAGGACAGAGATGGGGTTCCAAGCTCTCCCATCTGTCCACTGCCTCCCCCCACGCAACCCACCCTTCAGCTGTGGCACCATCACTAGGAAGACAGGCTTTGGAATCAGGCCTGAGTGTGGATGCTGGCATCACCTTTCCTGGCTACCTACCCCTTCTGAGTGTCCCCTGACTCATCTGTACACTGGGGACAAGAACATTTACCTGTTCTTCGGGACTGTTGCAATCAAAGAATGTCTAGGCCAGCACCTGGCTCCTGTTGAAGGGTTGATAGTCAAGGGCAAGAGATCTAGAGCCAGCCCAAACAGGACTCCTGCTCTCCACTTGGTAGCTGCACGAGGGCCTGCAACTTTTCTAACCTGTCTGTCCAGCAGTTTCTTTAATGCTAAAACAGGGTGATGACAATAAAACTGCCCTTTTGGGGTTATCGTGGAGACTAGGTGGGATGACATTGTAAGGGCACTGGCACAGTCCTTGACACCTGTGCAGGAAGCATTAAATAAGCAGGACCTGTTAGCTCCCCAGGGAGATGGGGAACAGGATGAAACTCCCTTCTGTTTATCTGTAACTAAGTCTGATAGGCAACCCATGCTAGGACCTGGGAGGAGTTATCACAGGTTATTAGGAGTGTGGAATTGCGTTGAGAAAATCGGACTGGGAATGGAGCTGGGCTTGCTGAGTTGCGTGAACCTGGCCCTTGCTGTCCTGCCTTGCTAGAAGAGAGTGCTGCTTCTAGGGCTTCTGCAGCATCTTGCAAGCAGGCCAGCCCCACAGGACCTAGAAACATAAGACACAGGGCAGCGGTAGTGGCACTGGGCATTCTGAAGGCACTAGTCTCCCCAGGTGAAGCTCTGTAAGTCAGGAGAAGAGGAACAATCCCAGCTGCAGGTGCCTGTCATGTGGGCACCAACTGAGCAATTAGACAAGCAGAGGCTGCTAGGAGGAGGGTGTTGGTTGGATGTCCGCTCACCCTTCCGCTGCAGGTCAATGCATTCCCACCGTGAAAATGGGGAGAGAAAGGATCAGAGCAAGTCATCCATGCTGTCTATTAAAACAGAATAAAAGCTGGGCATGGTGGGGCTCGCCTGTAATCCCAGCGGCTCTGGAGGCAGAGGCAGGAGGACCGCAAGGTCAAAGCCGGCTTCAGCAACTTAGCGAGGCCCTAAGCAACTTAGCAAGACCCTGTCTCAAAATAAAAAAAAAATTTAAAAATTAAAAACAAAAAACAATAAAGCTGTATTCATTTCTGGCTCATATGACTTTTATGCCTGGATAAGGAAAAGAAACTTGAAAATAAACAAGCAAGCGTGTGATTCCACATAACAAGAAAAAGAGAACTTCAGAGGCTCCAAAGAAGAGATCTGTCAAAGTGATCTAGCGCAAAATGCAGATGGAGATTTGCTTGATAGCTTCAATCAGATGTAAGAAAATGTGACATATCTTAGTCCACTGGGCTGCCATAACAAAATACTGTATACATAGATCTGGTGGCTTAACAGAATCTCTTTCTCACAGTCTAGAGGCTGTAGTCCAAGATCAGGGTGCCAGCACGGCCAGGTTCCTCTCTTCCTGGTGAGCTAATGGCCTCCTTTTTGCTGTGTCCTCCCAGGGCAGGAAGGAGAACCCCAGGTCAGGACTGACATCTGGTGTCTTCCCCATACTCACAGCCCCATCTAATCCTACTCCATTCCAGAGGCCCTGCTGCCTGAGCTAAGGCTTAACACAGGAATACGGAGGGACCCCTGGGAAAAAGGAGCCGAAAGTCACATGATGGAAAAGCAAAAGGATAACGTAAAAAAGGCCAGGAGGAAAGAGTAAGGTGAGGAAGGACCATGGCGAAAGTGCGAGAGCAGAAGTGAGACCTACATTGTAGGCAGTAAACAGCAAAATCAGCCTGCAGAAATGGAATTTGTGAAGGATGGGTTGAACAGTGAAGGCAGTAAGCAACACACGATAAATATAAACAGAAGGGAACCAATTCCAGATGGTGGTGGGATACCATTGGGACAGAAGCACTGTTCACAGATCTACTAAAAGAAAATGTTGCTCAGCTGCAGGAAGACCTGTATGTGCAAATGAATAAATTGCTCACCCTGTGTCAGGTAGAGTCAAGGAGAGACCTTTACCGAAGTTTTACTTTGTAAAATTATAGATATAAAAGAAAATACTGTACAGGCATGCATGCAAGAGAAAGCAAGTCACCTGCGTATGAATGCCAGGTGGACTTGCCTCAGACTTGTGCAACGTGAAATGCTGGAAGAAAAGGGAAGGTTTCAGTCTAGGACAATTTCTACCACTTGTGATCCTCGTATATAAAGAAAAAAGGCAAGGGCTGAAAAACATCCAATATCTCTTAAACACCAGTGTTTAAAAAATTAATTAAAGCCAGGCGTGGTGGTGCACACCTGTAATGCTCTGGCTCAGGAGGCTGAGGCAGGAGAATTGCAAGTTCAAAGTCAGCCTCAGCAATTTAGCGAGGCCCTAAGTAACTTAGCAAGATCCTGTCTCAAAAATAGAAAAACAGTGAGCTGGGACTGTGGCTCAGTGGTTAAGCGCCCCTGGGTTAAATTCCTCATACAAAATTATTTTTTTATTCAGAAATTTATTTGTTGAACAATCAAACAAGCTTCTAAGGAAATAATATAATGTCTATGTATAAATTCTGAAAATTAGATTTACCCCCAAGAGCCACCCCCCCAAAAACCCACCCTTATCTTTCCCCACCCCTCCTTCCCAATACATCTCTGCAAATGCCTTAGGTCGTATGACATTACACCTTATCTGGATTTAAAACATGATAATAGACCTCCTTTCTCAGTGGCCAGGGTCTAGCTCCAGCCTCCACAGATGAGTGAGACATTCAACCCTTGGTTCTCTGGGTTATGCTTATTTCTCTCAGCAAAATTTCTTCCATAGCCATCCATTTACCTTCAAAGGCTGCAATATCATTGTTTCTAATTGCTGAGTAAAACTCCATGGTATCTATATGTACCACAGTTTTTGGATCCATTCATCCAGTGAGGGGCATCTGGGTTGTTTCCGTAATTTAGCTATTGTAAATTGAGCTGCTGTGAACATCGATTTCGCTGTGTCACTGTAGTGTGCTGATTCTAAATCCTCTGGAAAAATAGGAAAGGACTAGCAGGATCATCTGGTGGGCTCATCCCTAGTTTTTAGAGGATTCTCCACACTGCTTTCCAGAGGGGCTGTACCAGTCTGCAGTTCCATCAATAGTGTGCTAGTGTGCCTATCTCTCCACAACCCCTCCAGCATCTGTTATTGTTTATTTTTTTCATTTTTGCCAATCTGACGGGCGTGAGGTGATATCTTAATGTAGTTTTCATTTGCATTTCTCTGATTACTAGTGATTTAGAGCACTTTCTCATGTATTCATTGACTTGATCAGTGCCCTCTGTTGATAAGTTTCTATTTAGTTCTTTGGCCCATTTATTGATTGGGTTGTTTGTATTTTTGTAGTTAAGATTTTTGAGGATTTTGTAGATTCTGGATATGAGACCTCTGTCAGAGGAATCACAGCCCATGATTCTCTCCAATTCTGTAGGAAACCTCTTGACTTTTTTTATTATTTCCTTGGCAGTGCAAAAGCTTTTTAGCTTTATGGTATCCCATTCACTGATTTTTGACTTTACTTCCTTCACTTTAGGAGACATGTTGAGAAAGTCTTTGCCTACTCCCAAATACTGAAGTGTTGGGCCTGATTTGTCTTCCATCAGTTGCAAGGTAGCTGGTTTAATTCCAAGCTCCTTGATCCATTTTGATTTGATTCTCATGCATGGAGAAAGATATGGGTCTAATTTCATCTTTCTGCAAGTTGCTGTCCAGTTTGTCCAGCACCACTTGTTGAATAGGCTGTCTCTCCTCCATGTAATATTTTGTCCCCCTTTGTCAAAAATGAGATGTTTAAAGATTTGAGGGTTTGTTTCAGGGTCTTCTATTCTATTCCATTGGTCTTCTTTCCTATCTTGATAACCAGTACCATGCTGTCTCTGTTACTACAGTTCTATAGTATAGTTTTAAATCTAATATGGCAAAAGCGCCTGTTTAGTCTTTCTTGCTTAGTAATGTTTTTGGCAATTCTAGGTTTCTTATTTTTCCAAATGAATTTGAGAATTTCTTTTTCTATGTCTGTAAAGAGTGACATACGTATCTTGATAGGGATTGCATTAAATCTATATAGAGCTTTTGGTAGAATGGCCATTTTTATTATATTAATTCTGCCTAACAAAGAGCCTGGAACATCTTTCCATCTTCTTAGGTCATCTTGGATTTCATTCTTCAGTGACTGATAATTTTCGTTGTAGAGATCTTTGATTTCCCTTGTTAGGTTAATTCCCAAGTATTTTATTCTTTTCAAAGATATTGTGAATGGGACTGATTTCCTGACTTCTTCATCAGTCCTATTATTATTAGTGTATAGGAAAGCTGTTGATTTATGGGTGTTGATCTTGTATCCTGCCACTTTGCTAAATCTGTTTAGAAGTTGAAGCAGTTTACTGGTGGAGTTTTTTTGATCTTCCAGATACAGGATCACGTCATCAGCCAAAAGGGAGAGTTTGACTTCCTCTCTTCCTATTTTTATGTCTTTGATTTCTTTCTCTTGTCTTATTGCTCCAGCTAGGGTCTCAAGAACAATATTGAATAAAAATGGTGAGAGCGGACAGCCTTGTCTTGTTCCCAATTTTAGTGGAAATGCTTTCAGCTTTTCTCTGTTTAGTATTATACTAGTTGAGGGTTTAGCATATATAGCCTTTACATAGTTCAGAAATGTTTTAAAAAATTATTTGAAAATACTCTCCAGTGAGCTAAGCAGTAGAATGCTTGTAGGGGCACAGTTATAAGGAATTCATAGTATAGAGGAACTCGTGAATACTGAAATCAGATAAGCTCAGATTTAAAATACTGGAAATCTGATTATAAAATTACAAAGATGATCTTAAAATATGGGATAAAAAAGAGTTTAAAGAAATCAAGAAGGAAGGAATTGGTGAGGGTGGGATACAGTAAAGTAGGTAAACACTCCTACTTAGTGTGGAAGACCACACAGGAAGCCCAACAGAAACATGAATTCTCATCTCCTAACCCAGAGTTGTGGGGTCCAAATCTCTGGAGTGGAATCTGTGATCTGTGTGTAAGAGTCTTTCCCAGGATGCTTCCACATGCCAAAGTTTGAGAAGGCCCTAGTTCAATGGTGTTTCTCTGTAGTGATAAACTTAAAAAATGTGATTGTCCACCTGACTATTCTATTAACAATTAGAGAAACATAGCTTGTATGCTATCTAAAATAACAGAGAACATGGGTAAATAATGGAATATTGGAAAAGCAAAGCAAGGAGTTCGTAGACCAAACCAGAAAACGTGCATGAAGAGGAAGAAAGAGCGATGATAAAAGATCCTACTTGCAATGCGTGGGACCAGAAGTGTTTTGGATTGGGGATGTTTTTTTCCTGATTTTGCAATGTTTGTATTTACATACTGAGATATCTTAGGGTAGGACCCAAGCCTAAACTCGAAAGTCACTTATGTTTCCTAAATGCCTTATGCACATAGGCTGAAGATAATTTTATACTATATTTTAAATAATTTTGTGCATGAAACAAAATTTTTTGGTGTGAAATTCTCAATTTGTGGCATCTTGTCAGCAATCAGAATGTTTCAGATTTTGGAGAAGATCATATTTCAGATTTTTGGATTAGGGATGCTCAGTTTGTAAAAACAAATCAATTGTAACAGTAAAGCAAGTGGCATCATCTTCTTTGTTAGAAGACAAAAATTGTCAGGTTAATTTAAAATGATCCAGTGGTTTATTGGAGACATACCTGGTTAATTGCTTGTGTTTAACCCTGAGCTTTACCCCTTCTGAGGTGCTATTTCCTGTGTCCTTGAAGAGATTAAAGCCTGTCGTGAGTTTTCGTGGCTTTGTATAGATTTCTTTCAGGGTCTCTATCATGATTGCAATTTTGAATTTATTTGTGCAATGATTTAATTTTTCTGTCTCCATTTCCTGACTGTAAATGCCTTGAAGACAGCAATCATGATGTTTTGGCTGTGTATTTTGTGCTGGTGCTTAGCACAGTCCCTGTTCAGCGAGTGAAAGTGCAAGAACAGGTGACTTCCAGCACATGCAGACGCACAGGCAGCAGAATCGGACAAATTACCAAGCAAATATCAGTGCCAGACCAACTAATAAAGCAGTTCAAAAGTTAGAGCACCGGTTCCTAAACTTTCCCATGCGTCGGCCGAGGCCTGTCTCAACACACACAGTTTGGCCTCAGCCCTAGAATTTTTCTGTGGGGGTAAGTGTGGAGACTGCATTTCTGCAGGTCCCCAGTAGGGTGACATGGCTGGTGCAGAGGCCACACTTGGAGAATTAGATGATAGTTTCATGTTAATGAAGGATACTGATGGTGCAGTTCACCCTGAAGATTTTTGTCCCATAAGCCTTTATGTATCAAACAACATTGTATCTAAACACACAAAATATTTAGAAATGCAAAGAAGGGTTTATCCCAACATTTAATCTTTGCCAGAGCAAGTAGACAAACAAGGTTATATAGGATTTGAATAATAGAGTGAATGCAGTTGATGTAACAGCTTTGAAGCCCCTAAACAGCAGGTGACATACATCTCCAGTGATCATGAGTCAGTTACAAAAATTATTTAACAAAAATTCCGAATCTCCTTATACTGGGAGAAAAAAAATCCATAACCAGACTAAGAAACCAATTAAAAAAAAATACTTGTAACATATACAACAAAATGTTGATGTCCTTAATCTGCAGAGTTTATTCATTTTTTTAAAAGGCAGATATACCCATCGAAGCACTGGCCATAAACACCAGAGGAAAGTCACAAAAGAAAAACTGTAGTTAATTAAATATGAAAATAATCAATCTTGTTAGAAATCAAAGAAATGGAAAATAAACCCGCAGTGCAGTACAGCTCTCCCCGCCAGAGACGCAAAATGCAGGCAGCAGGTGTACCTGACGCCGCTGCAGAGTACAGGAACAGTTGTCCTCACACCTTCCTGGTTGGGATGATGGTGCTGTGCTTGTCAAAAGCCTTAAAAATGCAAGCCCTTCCCGCCCCTTGGAATATACCCTGAGGGAATAATGTGCAGAGCTTCTGCACAGTAATCTTTATTTTGTAATCACATGAAAAACTAATAAACAAATGTGCAGAACTTTCTACAACGATGTGGATCACAGTACCTTCTCTTTTGAATAAGGAAAAAATGTTTGAGACAATCTAAGTGTCCCTTGGTGGAGGGGACTGGCTCAGCAAATTCCAAAGTCCTGTGGGAACCATGCAGCCAATAAAGGCAGCGGAGATCGATACTTATTGACTGGGCAAGATGTCCACAAAGGATTGTCGATTGAATACACCAGGTTACAAAGAGGATATTGATCAGGGCTGGCTAATTCAAGGCCACAGGAGCCAGACAAATGATATCAAGAGAGAAGCATGTCCCAGATGAGACAGTGAAGGGTGGGGACTGGGTAGAGGGTGAGGTTTTTGCTCTGCCCCCAAGGGGTAGATGCTCTGTGTTTGGGGATTACAGGTGATTGAAATTTCTCTTTACTTTTAAAATTTTGTACTTGTATTTATCAGTATTTTATAATTTTCCCCCAGTGAACAGTATTACATCAGACATTTTTAAGAAGAAAGAAGTTAGGCAGAGCCAAAAGAGAGGTAAAGATAAAGTCTAGTGGGGCCTGAGTGGAGGAACTGACCTTGCTGCTAGTGGGGAGGGGGTTACCTGGGGACCGGGAAGGTCCCAGAGAGGAGGGACCCTGGGTGTGGCCTTTCCAGAGGGCAGGGCTTACAGAGGACTGTCTGAGAGATTGCCATTGGAGGTCAGCTGGGGTCACTGCACATTTCCTGAGCACCTGGGCTGGGGGCGGAGTGGGGCACGGGGTGGAGTGATGGAGGAGGCCAGCATGTGCCAGGTACTGTTCTAAGCACTTGACATATACATTTAATCCTCACAGCAATCCTATAAGGTGGTCCTGCTATTAACTCCCATTTTACAGAAAGGAAAACTGAGGCACTAAGAGAGGTCAAGAGACTCACCCAAAGATGCACAGCTTCAAATGGCCGAACTAGTATTTGAACCAAGGCCCTCTGACTCCAGAGTCAGAGTGGGTTCTAGCTGCTGGTCCCAGAATGAGCAGTTTGTTTGGGGGCTGGGAGATGCTGATGCTCCTGGGTGGGGCCTGGTGGCCATTCTTACACCTTCCTCTCCTTCTTGGACAGAAACTGGGAATTACACCTGTGAATTCTGCGGGAAGCAGTACAAGTACTACACACCCTACCAGGAGCATGTGGCCTTACACGCCCCCATCAGTGAGTACCTTCTCCAGTCGGGGATGGGGAGGATTGGGCAGGGCAGCAGCAGGCCAGCCACTGGCCAGGGCTTGGAGCTCTGCCAGGAAAGAACGAGAGCAGGGCCAGCTCAGTGTGGTCGGCGGAGGTGTCTGGACCTCACCTCCAGCCACCTGTCCACAGTGGCTAGAATAGTTTGGAAGGCCCCAGTCTTACGCCGCAGGTCCGAAACCTCCCATAATGGATTCAGGCATCCAGGGCCCACGTAATTGTGTGGTTAGGAGGGTGGGCATCACTTGCCCCAGTCCTGCAATGGCCTTGTGCCCACCTGTTGAGCACCTTCAAGTCATGAGGTTCCTGATTCCCCACCCGCAGAGCCAGAGTTCTGTGGTGCAGCCTGTGTCTGAGCAGAGTCAGGGACCGGCCCAAGTTGGGTGCGGCTGACCTGCCTCTGCCCTGGCATGAAGCCGGAAGTTGGGAGCCCTGGTTGTTAAGGCCAATGGGGTGACAGCCTTGCTGGTGACCATGGCAGCCCTCATCTGGTCTCTGACACACAGTCTCTCATTTCTCCACTGGCAAGGACAGGCTCCCAGGCCTCTTCCCCCAAGGACACAGGTGTCCTTTCTCCTCCATTCTCCTGATGCCTGTTGGGCTACCTGCTGATTCCCCAGCTCCGTTTCTGCACGTCAGAGGGCTCCATCCCCAAGTCTGTGAGGTAGGAGGCGGTCAGTCCTCCACCCCTCCTGTACGGGAGGAGAAACCCAAGTTCTGACAGATGCCCTGGGCTGTCAGGGCAGTAGGGCAAGGTGTTTTTTGGCAGAGCTGTGGGGATCCCACCCTACTGGATGGATGGGAAGACTCAGGTCAGGAGGCAAAGCAAAGCTGTCATGCAGTGTCACGCCGGTTCAAGCGCTGTACAATCTGGGGAGATTCCTGACCCTCCTGGGCCCTAGAAACAGCAGCGCAGGCAGGAGGCTCTTGAGGATATTCAGTGGAGGGAGAGGTGTTGGAGCTTGGAGGGTGCTATAGGCAGCTTTCCCAGGAATTCAGGCTGACAGAGTGGTAGAGCTGAGGAACGTCATGGGCAAGAGCTTTCATCCTGATGTCAGGGACTAGGCTGGGATTCTCATGCTGGCCTGATCCCTGATTACTATGTGACCTTAGACCTGTTGTTCCCTTTCTCTGGACATCTGTGACAGTTCTCAAGGACTTTGCAGCCCAGAGTCTAGATTCCCAGCTCCTCTGGCATGAAGTGACCCTCAGGCAGACACCCGCTGTGGCCCGGCTGCCCACCACACAGGCAGATCATGTGTAGGGAGAGGATGGAGTTCCTGCTGGGCAGGCACCAACCCATCCATTTGACTGCTCAATGGTGCAGGTGCCCAGGTGTCAGGACTGTTCATGGGCGGCTGTTGCCCTGCGTTCTCCAGAGAGGCAGTGCCCTGCTGCTGCCTGCTGCCAGAGGATGCTACCCAGAATGCACTTGCAGCGAGGTTAGTTACAAGGCCAGCCGCACCCGGCCCTCAGCCCTTGCAGAATATCTTCAGCGCTGCTTCTGTTCTACCTGGAGCAAGCTGAGTAAGGCCAAGGAGTTAGTGAGACAGGGAGCTTGGCTTTGAGCCTGCCAGTGGGCTCCAGGCCCAAACTCGACCATTAGCTGTCCCACGCTGCGTGGTAGACAGTGCAGTGAGAAGGGGCGCATTGTTTGCACCCTGTTTCTTCCCTAACTTCTTAATGCTTTTGTTTTAGAGGACTGTCTCTTCTTTGTTTCTGTTCTCATTTTCTTCTTCTCTCTGTTGTAGACTCTCTCTGTTTTTCTGTGTCTGTTGAATGATCCTCTGTTACTTGCTGTAGTCTGAGGGCTCTAGTTACATCTGTGTTTACAATATCACATGAGAGGTTTAGGCTGGATTCTGCAGGATTGATCCTCCAAGGCTGGCTATGAGATAGCCACTCGCTGGACTCTGGATCTACAGATTGGTGTGCTGATGGAGTCTGTGGAGGTAGGGGTGAGACATGGCCATGTCATTGGGTGGGACCCATGGGCCAAGGTTTGAGTTCCTGGGTCTTTGAGCATGCGCATCTGGGCTGGCTGTGGAAGTTCTTACACATGGGGTCATGTGTTCTTTTGTGTCTGGATCTTTTGTTCAGTCAGATGTTTTAAAGACTCACATGATATTGTATGTATCGGTTCATTCTTTTTTTTTTAAGAGAGGGACAGTGAGTGAGAGAGAAAAAGAGAATCAACTTTATGTAGTTTTTCTTGTAGCTTTCATTGCTCTGACACTTCCTTGTGTACATAGTGCTGGGGCTCGAACCCATGTACAGTTCATTCTGTTTGACAGCTGACCGGTATTCTGCTGTATGAAAATACCGGTTCGTTCTGTAACTTACCTGTTTACTTGGATTGTTCCCAATTTTTGTCTATTGCAAATAAAGCCACTATGAAAATTATTGTGTGGGGCTTTTTAAGAAGAGGTGGGTGTTCATGTCTCTTGGATAAACACTAAGGAGTGGAATTACCGGGTCATGGGTATGTTGAATTTTTTAAGAACTGAGGACCCATTTTCCGGCTGGAGCATCTCACACACCCGCCAACCACATCGTGGAATTCCACGTGTGGCTGTTTGGTGGCACTGGGCTGTATATTTCTGGCTTTTCTAGTGGGTGGGTAGCAGTGTCTCATGGGAATGTCTTGTATTTCCCTGGTGACTGACGGTTTGCATTTGCTGATGGTTCATTTGTACCTCTTACTCTGGAGGTCGCCTGTTGAAGCCGTTTGCCCATTTGGGGCTGGAGTCCTTAATTGTAGGAGTTCTTTGAACTTTGCTGTTGGTCCTTTGGCAGATATAGGAACTGTGGCTGTGTTCTCCTACTTTCTGCAGGCCTGATTTTCATACAGTGCCTCCTGGTGAGCGGGTCTTTCTCATTTTGATGAAGTGCCATTTATGATTTTTTTCTGTGGTTAGCGCTTCCTGGGTCCTACCACAAGGATGGTCTTGCCACCCTCAAGATGGAGAAAATATCCTCCTTTAGTATCTTGTAGAAGGTGTGTAGATAATTTTAGCTTTTGTATCTAGGTCTGTGATCCACTTTGAGTTAACTTTTGTGAGTGATGTGAATTATCAGTTGAGAGTTATTTTAAACCTCGCAGATACGTATTTGGTTGTTCCAACACTGTCTATTCAAAAGATTTCTTTTCCTATTGCAGTGCAGTGGATAGAGGTCTTCCACAGATTTCGTAAGGTGTCTCTTAAGTATTTCATGGCTATGATTTTTAAATTTAATTTTTAGTTTTTGTTGCTATCACCTATAAAGTTAATTTTTCTGCAAATTCACTGAATTTGCGTATTCTAATAGATTTTTTTTTTTAGATTTATTAGGCTCTTCCTTGTACTCAAGGGTATTATCAGCTAATAAAGTCAGTTTTGCTTTTCTCTTTCGAGTCTGGATCCTCTGTTTATTTTTTCCCAGCCTCAGTTTTTAGGACTCCTCAGGACAGTGTTGAAAAGGGGAGATGAGCTGATGTGCCCACCTTGCTCCCAGCCACATGGTCAGTGTCTCCTCACTGTGACCTGAGTGTCAGTGCCTCCGTCTTGGAGTCCTGTGCCAGCTGGCATGGTTGTCAGAAGCCCTTTAGCAGTGGAGGCTGCCTTCTATCTGGACCTCACTGGAGTTTCTGTTGTAAATTAGTGTTATATAGCTCTTTCCTTACTTCTGTGGAGACGATTGTGTGCATTCTTGCTTTTATTCTGTTAGTGTGCTAAATTACATGGATTTTGAAAAAAATAGGTCACCTCGCCTATACTTTATTCAAATAGATGAAGAATATCAGAAAGTCAAACTGTGAAATGAAGGTGTAATATCCAGATGCTTCTTCTTTGAATGATCTCCTTCTTCAGAACTTCTTTTTCTCGATAGTATATATTTAAGGGGTTCAACTTGATGGTTTGATGTGCGTACATGTGTGTGATAATCACCACAGTCACGTTCTTGCATAGGCATCTAAAGTACTTGAGGAGCCCAGGTAGTTTATTCAACTAATTTGCTTTCAAGAGTGTGGATACTGGGCTGCAGCAATGGCTCAGTGATTTAAGGTGCTTGCTTGGCATGTGCGTGGATACGGGTTCGAATCCCAGCACCACATACAAAACAAAGTGTTGGAGCAATGAAAGCCAAATGAAAAACTAAAATAAAATTGATTCTCTTTGTCTCACTGCTCCTCTCTCTTGAAAAAAAAAATATGTGTATTCAGCTCCCTTAAAAGAATCTACAGTCTCCCAGGATTTTACCTGATTTGTAATATCCCTCCCAAAACTATCCCAGGGACAGGGAATTATGAACCTAGGATTAGCATTCTGTCAGTTGTGTGTTAAGGAGGGCCAAAATCAAGGAAATAACTGTTTCTAGTGAAGTTAAAAAAATCGTTGAGGGATATAGTTGCACAATAAAGTGCCTGTTATTTAAAGTTTGCAGTTTAGTAAGTTTTGACCTACGTGTATGCCCCATGAAATCACCACCAGAGTTAAGATGATGAACAGTATTCATCACTCCCAAGTTTCCAGGTGCCATTTGTAGTCCCTCGATCGTCGTCCCCTGGCAAGCACTGATCTGCTTTATCTTACGTAGCTTAGTTTGTGCTTCCTAGAATTTCACATATGCAGAGTCTTACCGTGTGTACTCTTAGTGGGGAGTCTGGCTTTCATTCTGCAGAATCTTCTCAGACTTCCTCCATGTTTGCAGGCATCAGTAGTGCATTCCTTTTAATCGGTGGATGTGGCCACACACTTGCTTAAGGATGGACTCGCGTTTGAGAAATGTGTCCTTGGATGATTGCATCGTTCTTCCACAGTCTAAGACCACTGCCACATCATTAGGTGTTCTCCTCTTATGGGACCACCATCGTGCACCTGGTCTGTCACTGTCCCACATATCATGTAGCACATGACAAGTAGTCTTCCATTGTCTGGATACACATACCACAGTTCCTCTATCTGTTCATTTGTGGATGTCATTTGGATTTTTTCTACTTTGATCTTTGTAGGAAAGATTATGCAGAAAATGTATTCCATTTCCAAATATTTGGGCATTAATCGTTCCAATTTTTTGGATCGATTTCTAATTTAATTCCATTGTATTCAGATTGCATATTCTGTGTGATTTCTAATCTTCTAAGTTTATTTGAGATATGTTTTATAATCTGCCATATGGTCTCTGTTGCTGTATATTCAATATTTGCTTGAACCAAATAGAAAAAAAAAGAAAAATACACACCCCTGCACACATCTTTATGGTGTGTACTGTGGTATGGGTTAGGTCAGTGATGCTGGTGAAAAGTCTGTGCCCTTTGTATTCATTGACTTTTGTCGCTATGACAGAACACCTTAGAGAAACAAAACAGGGAAAAATTTATTTTGACTCAAGGTTTCAGTACATGGTCCCTTGGCCCAGTTGCTTTTAGGCCTGGAGTGAGGCAGTGCATCATGGAAGAAGCATGTGGAAGATTAAAGCGGCCAGTCCCCTGCCCTCAAACATTAAACTACGAATCCATCAGTGGAATAACTCGTTGACTGATGTGCTCAGAGCCCTCACGATCAAATTGCCTCCTGTATGCACAACTCTGAACACTGAGGCCTTGGGAATCAAGCCTTCAACACATGAGCTTTGGGGGGACATTTAAGATCCAAACTGTAACATCCTTTCTTAACTTTTGTTCTTTAATTTGTCGGACCAGGTACTGAGAGAGAAGTGTCAAAATCCTCAACTCTAATTGTAGCTTTGTCTATTTCCCTTTTAGGTTGGCGGGTTTTTGATTCATCTTACTTGAAACGCTGTCATCAGGTGTACATATTAGTATAAGTCTTGATGAGTTGGTCCTTTTAAAAATTGTATAGTGCCCTTCTTTGTCTCTGAAATCTTCCTTGTCTTACACATAAATAGCTGTTACAGCTTTCAGAATTAGTGTTTGCGTGGTATATTTATTTTTGCCCTCTTGTTTTAGTCTGTTTGTGTCTTCACATTTGAAGTGTATAAATAGTTGGTTCTTGATCCTTTAGCCAGTCTGGCAATCTTTCCCTTTTAATTGAAGTATTTAAATCCATTTACATTTAATATAATTTGTTGATATGGTTTGATTTAACTTTCTGTATTTTTTCTACTTGTCCCATTTGTTCTTATTTATTTTTGCTCTTTTTTTTTGCCACCTTTTGTCTTAAGTATTTTTTTACTTTTAGTAGTAATTCTTTCTTTGTCAGTAATCTATAATATACATCTTTAAAGTGTTATTGTCCCTCATAAATTTATATCATACCACATCACATCCAGTGTAAAAGTCTTGCAGTGGTATACTTTTTTTCCCCCAATGTTAAGGATTGAACTCAGCCTTGCACCTGCTAGGCAAAATGCTTTCCTCCTGAGCCACATCCTCTTCCCCAACCGTATACCTCTTATTACTACCTTCCCATTCTTCACACTCTTCCTGTCTTGCATGTCCAAGAATTGCTCCTTTAGCTTTAAACAGCCAATTATTTGTTAAAATAATTAAGAAATGGAAAAATGTCTTTCATGTTTGCCCACATATTTACTATTTTCTGTGTGTTTCTTTGTGTGAATATGAATTCCATCTTTTACCATTTTCTTTGTTCCTGAAGAACTTCTTTAGCATTTCTTGTATTGTAGGTCTGTTGGAGAAAGCCTCTCAGCTGAAGGTGTTTCATTCATCCTCACTTTTGAAGGATATTTCCTCTGGATATTGAATTCTATGTTGAAAACTTTTTCTTTAAGCATTTAGAAAGATGTCATCCTGTTATGTTCTGGTTTATGTTGCTTCTGGTAAGAAGCTGGATATCACTCTGGTTGTTACTCTCTGTATAATGTTTCTTTGGTAGTTTTTAGAAGCTTCTGTGTGACTGGCTTTTAGCAATTTGGTTGACATGTTTATCCTGTCTGAGATTTATTGAGCTTCTTTGATCAGTGGGCTTATATTTTTTTTTTCATAAGGTTTGGGGAATTTTTAGACAGTATTTCTTAAAGTATTTTTCTCTTTTCTCTCCTATTAAGACTTTGATAATGTTTACAAATCAACCAAAGCTGTTGATTCTTTCAGCTTTGTTGAAAGAGAGCTTCACTTGGACATATGTTGTGCTTCAGTGTGGGTATATTCTGCTGTCCTGTCTTCACGTTCTCTGATCTTTTCTTCTGTAGCATCTAATCCCTGTAAGTTCCATTCGGTTCCTTTTTTAAAGCTTTAATTTTTTTCTTCATTATATTCAGCCCTTTCACTGCTGTGACCAAAAGATCTGACAAGAACAATTAGAAGAGGAAAAGATCATTTTGGCCTCATAGTTTTGGAGGTCTCAGTCCATAGACAGCCAGCTCCATTCCTCGGAGCTTGAGGTGAGGCTGAACGTCGTGACTGAAGAGTGTGGCAGAGGGAAGCAGCTGGGATACAGCACCAGGAACACGCAGAGAGAGAGAGAACTCCCCTTACCATAGACAACCCAAAGTCACATTCCCATTGACAGCTCCTCCAGCCACACACTACCTCCTGCAGTTAACCACCCAGTTAAAACCTGATTAAGCTAACGTTCTCATAACCCAAACATTTCACCTCTAAACACATGCATTGTCTCACACGTGAGCTTTTGGGGGACACCCAGTATCTAAACTATAACACATTTAAAACTGTTTTTCCCCCTAGTTCTGAGGATTGAACCCAAGGCCTTGCACATGCCAGCTTTTAAAGTATCAAGCTGATACTCCACTGAGCTACGTGCCCAGCCCTCCTTGAATCTTTGACACATTGATAATAGCTGTTTGGGGGTGCTTGTCTCCTGACTCCGTCATCCCTGTCATTTCTGTTTCAGTCAACCACTTTTCCTCTTATTAATCGCATTTTCCTGCCTCACCTGGAGAATACTCACTTTGTCCTGCACATTGTGACTGTTATGCTGTGGAGTGACTGGATCTTGTTTTTTTCCATTGGGAAGTGTTGACTTTGACTGGAAAGCAGTTAATTCACTTACAGATCAGCTTGATCCTTCAGAAGCTGGTTTTTAAGCTCCTTTAATACACATCCTTTATGGGTCTCCATTGAATGTGTGACATATTCAGCAATGTTGCCCTCCACCCCGGCAGGTGGGACTCAGACATCCCCTGGCCTTGTGTGACCCCCAAGTCTTCACCCAGCTGCCAGCCCTGTTATCCATTTCCTTCTCAGCCTTGCAGAGTCTCGCAGTTTAGTGTTCAGCCCATGGCATCAAGGGCCCTCTGCACATTTCCGGAATTCTTGTCTTTGCACAGTTCTCTTTGTTATTCTGTCCTGCGAATTCCAACCACCTCAGAAGTCCTGACCTCTGATCACTGTCTCCTGGGCTCCTTGAGGTGGCGTGCTTTCTCCGGAGCCACCCTCTGTGCCCTGATCCCAGGGTCTCCAGGCAGAGCTCTGGAGTGGCTGCAGGGCTCACACCATGGCCTTTATGAATCACAGTTCTGCACCACCTGGTGATCAAGGCCTGTCATCAGGTGTCTCTGTCTAGCTTTGCAGTGGAACATGGCAGGAGGCTCCAACATGGCCAGAGTGCAGGTTCCCCAGTTCTATCAAGATGGAAACCCATGCAGGAGGGCTCCCAGCTCTTCCCGCCTCACAGCCATCTCCGGGGCCAGCCTTCAAGCACAGGATTACCTTAGCCTGGAACTCTCCTCTACCTCGGGGCATCTCAGAGACCCCCTGGGCTCTTACTCTCACTTATTTGGGTACTTCCTCGAATCCTTGTTTTCCTGGAATTTTTTTTGCCCCAGTCAGATTCCCGGTTTTCCAGAAAGGACAGGTGCAGCGCTGTTCTCTTTAGGTATAGTGTGTGAAGAACTCTAGTATTTCTTACAACTCTTTCATCCTCACTGTGACTCAGGAAGGGATTCTGATGTGACAGTGTTCCACCTAAGGTCAGCAGATAGAGCAGACTGTTGAGTGACTTGAGTTGGGAGCTTGGGAAATTCATCCTGGCTTGGCCCTGACCCTGAGTGACTCTGAGCCTCAGAGGCCCCATAGGCCATATTACCCTCAGGGCCAGTGAGAGGATGACATGGCAGATAGCTTCCTGCCACAACTGCGTCCCCTCACCTGGCATCCCCTCGCTGGGTGTCCCCTCTCTGATGCTCTGCTTCTGCATTCTGGTTTTACTTTCCTGGCCTTCACGGACTCCATGGTTTCTGCTGAGCACCACCTGCGTTGCAGGGAGGGCCAGGGACTCAGTGCGTGGGGTGACTGGGTGGCAACTGGAGAGTCCCTGCCTTCAGAAAGCATATAGCCTAAGGGGGAAAGAAATGAGGATCATAGGTCACATGGTGTGTCATTACAAATGACAATCAGTTCTTGGACTGACATATGGCCAGGTAGGGAGGTAGCAGGGAGGTCTCCCTAAGGAAGTGCTGTTTAAGCTCAGAATATAAAGCCAGCAGTCAGGAATTTGAGGGAAGAAGGTCAGGTGCGGTGGCGCACTCCCGTAATCCCAGCAACTCAGGAGGCTGAGGCAGGAGGATCACAGGCTCAGAGCCAGCTTCAGCAACCTCGTGAAACCCTGTCTCAAAATAGAAAATAAAAAGGGCTTGGGTATATGGCTCAGTGGTTAAGCACCCCAGGATTCAATCCCCAGTACCAAGGGGCGGGGGGGGGGGATTTGAGGAAGGAATGTTGTCGGCAGAGGGTAGTGTGAACTTGAAAGAGAAATGGGTGTTGGAGAAAGCGAGAAGGCGAATATGCTGGGTGGAAGCCGGAGAGGCCAGCGAGTCCTGGGCGGGGTGGTTGAAGCAAACAGGTTAAGCGCCCAACTTCATTAGATCAGGTGCTTCATGGGTGTCCCTTAGGTCCCTGCCACAGAGAAAGAGGGGCTGTCTTGGGGAAGTGCAGGATTTTTGCAGCAGAAAGCAGCTGTGAGAAGGCCCAGTCTATAGAGGACCCTGGAAACTACCCTGCAGGGCTGGAGAGGGAAAGTAGCTTTCCTGGAACTATGTCCTTGTAACCATGTCCCCAGAATGTATAGCTAGTGTCCTGGGGCTGGTGGGAGAGGGCACTGAGGTTTCCATGAGTTGGTAGACTTGAGCTCCTGGCTCATCCCAACACAGACTTCCTGTGTGGCCATAAGAAACTTCTAGCCATGGGCCTTGGTTTCCTTATATCTGAGAAATGTTAGCAGCAGCTGCTGTCACTTACCACCCAGGAGCCTCTGTGACTTTCCGGGAGTCTCAGGAAATCCCTGTAGGGCTTCCAGATCAGACAGGGCCATCCCTCTCATCAGTGGGGGTGAGGCAGGGGAAACTGAGACCAGGAGAGGGAAATACAGAGTCCAAGACCCCAGAGGCCAAAAGGGATGAAGATGGGATTCAGAGGCAGCTGGCCTCCAGCCTCAGTGTGGGTTCCATGACAGCATCCTGCCAGGATCCCCACACTCTGACACAGGAAGACGGTGGAGAGACCAGAGGTGGACTCTGGACACCAGCACAGTGTGGATGGGCGTGTTCATTGTGTGGCTAAGAGGCGGGTGGTGTGCTATTAGGTGGACCATCCTTCTTCTAGCTGGACTTAGGGGTCACTTGGGTCCTTGGCCTCAGTGGGAAGGAATGTATGGAAGTATCACTTGCCATCCAGACCTCTCTGGTTCCTGAGTCAGAGTCGCGAGAGGGGGAGTCCAAATGACCAGGGACACTTTACTCCCCACAGACTGTGGCCTGGGGGTTTCCTGCTGGGGCTCGGTGGGACTCATTTAAGAAACCAGGACTGGAATTCCCCACCTGGCCTCTATCCTGCCCCCATAGGTAGAGAGGTATGTTCGGAGCTCACCTGGTGCCCCAGGTGTTGAACACTAACCTAATGCCCCTGTTTCTGTCACTCACTTCCTGTGCAGCCTTGGACAGGCCCTGCATCCTGCTGCATTATCCTGTGCTCTCCTATCTGTGTCAGGAGGAAGCAGAGGCCCAGGGTCCAGGGCCTTCCATTCTGGGCTCAGAAACAGTGGTGGAGTCTCCAGTGCCCATCCTGGGAGCCAGGCCTAAGGAAGCCCATGCTTACCCCAGGGGCAGGGGCACAGCGGGCCTCCAGGAGGTGCTGTGGCCAGGCCTGAGGTGCAAATGGGGCCCTTGGGATAGTAAGTCCTGCAGGTTCTAGGACCCACTGGTGAGCACCCAAGGGGTCCCTTACCTTTGCTGCCCACTCCCTTCCTCCCTCCAGGGATAGCATTACAGATCGTGCATGACCTCTCGAGTGAGAAGACCCCCACCCCCTCCTCCAGTTTCTAACATGGCAGTGGGCAGATGCAGGGGTTCACCCACCGAGGGTGCTCAGCCTGCTACCGTGCCCATGGCAACCAGAGGTAGAAACCTCCTGAATCAGCCCCAGGTCTCTGTGACCCCAGAGAATTCAAGTGAAAAGGGTACCTGGGCCATGCGACACGTTTACCCACACAACCACAGAGGACTGCTGTATTGTGTCCACCACGGTGTCAGGCACTGGGTTAAGCACTGTCTCCCAGAGCAGCAGTTCCCAGTTGGTGCCCACGGGTACTGCAGAGCCCCTTGCCCCGAAACGTGGGTGCAGCGTCAGGCCTGTGACTTCCCCACCCTCCCATCCACCCCAGCAGGTCCCTCCTGTCTGCTGGCCTTGCTTACCTCTGAGCCTGATTCCTCTGCAGGAAGATGGGCTCAGAAGCCAGCATTCTAGATATGCCTGGGCCTGTGGTATTGAATTCAGATGCCCTGGGCGTGGGTCTCGGGCTCAGGTCTTAGGTGCTCACAGGCTGGGCTGGCAAGGGGCACAGGTGACCTACAACAGGGTTGCTTAGTGGCCTCTAGGAATCTGAGCCTGGGCTAGCAGTCTTGCCTCAAGGAGAAGTCAGGGATGGTTCTAGACTCGGGACTTTCTTGGGCTGCGGGTGGGAGTGACAGTCCTTGCTCTCTGCAAGAATCAGTTGGGCAGAGATGTCCCAGCGCTGGCACATGGGGGCCTGTGGCTTGAGAGGCCACTGCTCTGCTGGCCCAAGGGCCCCCAGGGACTGAGAGCGTGCCCCTCTCAGGTGCTGCCCCTGGGTGGGAGCCACCGGACGATCCAGACACGGGCTCTGAGTGCTCACATCCAGAGGTCACTCCGTCTCCACGCTTCGTGGCAGCGAAGACCCAGACGAACCAGTCGGGGAAAAAAGCTCCGGCCTCCGTGGTCCGCTGCGCGACCCTCTTACACCGCACCCCTCCAGCAACCCAAACCCAGACGTTCCGCACTCCAAATTCGGGATCTCCAGCAAGCAAGGCGACCGCAGGTACCAGTGGCCCACATCACCCCACACTTCCTCCACCCTTGCAACCTGCCACAGCTGTGTCCGGGGCCGTTGTTCCCCTGCAAGAGCAAGAACGGAGTTCCCATCATGCTCTGGGACAAATGCGGGGCCCAGCTCTGCCACGGACGGGCTCTGTGCGCATGGCAAGCCACCTAACCGCTCTGAGCCAGGTTCTCTTGCCTTAAATAAAAGGGTCTTACAAGAAGATTTGCAAACGTTTAAAGCCATAGATTATTTTCTCCCACATCAGGGCCCAAGGGACTGTTTTATTTGGCCTGTGTAAGGTTTAACAACTTCTAAAATTAGTGGCCAGCATTTGAACATTAGGAGAATTTTGATCCCTGACACCGAAGTCAGACCTGGCTCATGGGCCCATGTTCCTGCAGGGTAGCAACTGACTGTCTCCGCTAACAGGGTGTGTGTGCTCTCCAGCTCTCCACAGTCCCCACCACTCCCTGCTGCCTCCACAACGGCCCCGGGGCAGGTGTCACGTCTCATTGTGATCACTCTGTTGTCTGTGTGCATCTCGCCCAGTTCATTTCTGCCACCTGCCCGGACCCTGCTGGCATGAATGCATCTTCTACTTCTCATACAACTCAGTCTGCGAATTCCTTTCAGTGTGGGGCTGCTCTCCACGAAGCAGGGTGGTTGATGAGAGCTTTGTCCTCTCTGCCTCCCATACCTCCTAGTCCCCATGAAATCCCTGCATTACACCAGAGGATGCCAGCTCCAGCATTTTCCAGGTCCATGCAGGAAAGGGCTCTGGCTCTAAAAGGGTGAACAGCAGCAGAAAGTCCCTAGTGGTCACTTCCTCTAGAAAATGAGTAAGACCTGCTGAGCTCCAGTAGCTAGGATCCCTGGATTTGTACCTGCATGCTGCCCACCTGGGTTTGTGGCAGTTAGGGTGGAGCATCAACATGGGGTTGCTGAATACACAGGTGATCAGCTGAATGAGCCTCTGGGTTCAAGTGCCCAGTGCACAGCCTGGAGAGTCGCTCTGCTCGCCTCTGCCCAGGCTCAGGGGCTGACTGGGGCCTCAGGTGCAGTTGCTTTTGTTATGCTTTGATCTCCCAGAAGAGTCAGGTGACCTCGAAGGCAGTGGTTTTGCAGCCCGAGTTACAGGCAAGCCGGTCTTGATGGCGCCATTGGCGGTTGCTGTTGGCTCGTGGAGATGACGGAATCTTGGCTTTCGAATCCTGCCCTGACTCTAGAGCTTTGTGACTGGGAGTTCACACCTGCGGTTTCTGCCGAACGCTCTCTACAGGGACTGTTGTGCGTGTGGCATGTGGCAGCTGTTGAACCTCCATGTCTTGGAGCAAGCTTCTAGCAAGCCCTGGGCATGCCTGGGTGCCTCTGTGTGACTTTGAAGACTCTTGATGGGGACCACCCCTGGGTTACCAGCTGGGTTAGGAGCAGGAACCGGCAGGGACTATGAGTGGTACAAGCTGGACGTTGTCACCACCCTCATCCTCCTGGCGTGTGTGGCTGTTGTGTGAGAGAGCACGCCTGTGCATGGGACTTGGAGTGTCGCACATGGCTTCAGCCAAGGCATGGAGAGCAGTGAAAGTGCTTCAAAATTTGCATATTGGCTGAGCAACTGGAGACTCGGAGAGTTGGCTAAGTTGTGCTCAGTTGTGCTAAGTTGTAAACAGATGTGGTCAGAAGGAAACTCCTGCATCGCTGGCTGCCTGGCCCCCTGTGAACGCAAGGGTTAAAATGGAGAAGGGAATCAGTGCCTCACTCCAGAGCATCTCCAGATGGAAGCATTTGCTCCCCAAGTGAACTCCATCCTGCTTTGCAGGATGACAGTGTACTCACAGAGCTATTGGGAAGATTAAGGGAGACCATGGCTGCAAAGGGTCTGCACCAGTGTCTGGCACATAGTAGGTGCTCAGGAATGAGGGGCCTTCTTGCCAGCTTACGGGTGCTGTCCGAGATGCTCCAGGCATTCTGCAGGTGACCTAAGGGAGCATTGTCCCTTGACTCCAGAAACAGCCTCAGCCTCCCCAGGAAGGGGCTTGCTGAGGGGCTTTCAGTGGGGGGACATGGATGGGTGTGGAGACACCTCTGGCTTCTTTCCCGGTCTGTCATGCCCATGATCATCAGAGCCTGACACCCACAGCTGAGCACTTGCCTTCCTGGGCTCAGGGGGACAGGTTAAGAGTGACATTTCCCAAAATGGGTTCTGCAGGACCCCTGATGTTTTGGAGGGAGGCAGGGTTAAATAAAACTGACTAATCTCATTCTGGGCAGACTTTTGCAAGCCTTTGGTAGCCTCCTGCAAGTTGTTTCTCCTTAGGAAAGGGGTGGTGTCAGCTCGTTTCCCACCCGACATGTTCCCTGAGGCCTTCAGCTCTGGGAGTAGCCAGTGTCCCCAAAATGCCAAGAGCATCCTGGGAACACTGAAAGCGAACTTGAATTTTCTGTTTCAGTACCTTTTGCCAGGTGGGAATGGGAGCTAAATTTATGGTTTTCCACTTGGCTGCACCTCATTTCTGCATTATGGGGTTTCCAGAGAGAACCAAGAACAGGGCAAGCCCCTCAGCAAGGTACCAGCTTGTGAGCGGAGATTCCCAGAAATCACTCAGGGGTAGCCAGGCTCTTGACCCCTCCCCTGGTGAACTGATCTCTCCCTTCCCTTGGCTGCCATGCCTTCTGACCCAGAACGCTCTGCCTGCCTCCCAGCGGCCACCCAGCTTGAGAAGCAGGGATCTGCTTCTTAACCCTGCAGCTGCATCAGAGCTGCCACTGGGAAACAGGCCACAGGACCCCCTGCTCCTTTTGGGAAGAGGGAGTGGCAACAGATTCAAAATGAGTTGCTGTAATACCAACTTATTTGAATCTGCTCCCTATGAGCCAAAGATGGCCCTTTCACCATCTGCCCACTGGCTGGATTTCATCTGTGTGTCCTTGGGCTGGTCACCTCACCCCACTGTGCCTAGACCTCCTGGCCACTTCCAGGAGGGGACCCTCACGGCTGTGCCTCAGCAGAGTCCTGGGCATTCACGAAGCCCCAGGCCCTCCCGCGGCCCCTGCTTGAGACCTCGTGCTGACCAATCCCCTCGGTTTTCTCTCTCCTGTCCCCCACCCAGCAGAAAGCGCTTTTAGTCGGAGAGTAGAAGGCAAAGCACAAAACCACTTTGAAGAGACCAATAGCAGTTCGCAAAACTCCAGCGGTGAGTGTGCCCGGGACAGCTGTGCTGCGCTGTGCTGCAGCCGCCACCTCCATCCCAGCAACAGGACCTGACTGGCTGGAGGCTTCCTGGTGATGATGGGTTTTTCCGGGGAGGAGGCCGGGTCTGGAAAGTAGAGGAAGTGCAGGACCAGGCAGAAGCGGGAGGGGCTTCTCTTCCGGGGCCTTCCTCTGTGGCCTTCCCTTGTCTGTTCCCCATGGAGAGAGGAATTTCCCTTCCCTAAACAAGTCAGCCAGCCCAGGTGGGTGGCCCAAGAGCCATTGGAGTGTTTTTAAGGTTAATGTGGCATCCGACGCAAAGGGGGTGCAGTAGAGAAAGCCCACTTCGGACAGACCTGGGAGGAAAGATTCCCATCCAGGCCTGCTGCTCAGTTCCTGTGCATTTCCTGGTAGTGTTTGGCGCCCCCTGTTGACTGCCTGGAGCAGAACCCTGGCAGAGCCCCTCTGCCTGTCTAAGGGAAGCTTTGGATGCGGGGCCCGCCTGGGGGTCATAGGTGGTCACCAGCAGCCTCTGTCCAAGAGAGGCACAGCAAGCCAGTCTGCACAGTGACAGCCAGGGCTGAAGGGATCCACAAGCCATCCTGCCATTGTGGTTGCCCTAGACTAAGGCACTCACTCTATAGAAGTCAGATTCACCAGATATGGGGTGTTAGTCTGTGTCAGCCTCTGTGCCGGGCTCTGCCTTTGTGTAGGCGAGCAGGGGACACAGCTCAGCCATCAGGGACTTTATAAAATATCTGGGAGCGCAGACTTTAGGTGGAGCCTCTGCCTGGTAATGGTGGCTCCAGGCTGGGTTTGAACCAGCCCAGCCGCTTACCAGCTGGCGACTTTCTCCAGGGTCTCCATTTCTCCCCCCAGAGTGTCTTGCAGAACACATGTAACCCAGGTAGTTGTGGGTGCACAGGGAGTGCCCTGCGCCAATTCCGCCATGAGGTGTTGGCGCTTTGGGTCATTGCTGGGATGTTTTATGAAGCAGGAGTGCCCTGGGGGCAGGGTGAGGTTTTAGACGATGTGATGCACATCACCTCTTTCCAAGGGCAGCCAGGGATCTGAGCGGGCATCTCCTGGTGCACCCTGGGCTCCCAGCCAAGCTTTACTGCAACCCCTTTGCCTCTCCTGCCGCTAGAGCTGATATTCAGAGTTGGGAACGATACTGTGAAACGCTGTTGCACCTGGCAGCCACCATTTATCGAGCGCTTACTATGTGCCTGGCATGTGTTCAGAGGTTGATGTGCCACCTGTTTCCATCCTTACCCCATTTTCAGATGAGGAAACCGAGGGTCAGAACACGTTGACTGTAGCCCCACATCACCCAGACTGTAAGTGGTGGGGCCAGGACTCCCTGCCTACTCCATGTGGCCCCTCTGCGCTGCCTGTTATGCCTCTGACAACACCAGGCCGGGGGGTCCGGGGGCCAGCAAGCAGCAGGCCTCAGAACGTAGCCCCTCTCCAGGGCTGCTCTGGTGTTTAGTACCAAACGTTCCCTCCCAGATGCTGGGAGCAGTGGGCGGCCACATACGGACGTTCTCATGTTAGGACTCCTGTGGCCTCGCTGTCAGAGTTGAGGACATCCTAGAGGGATGACCTGCCTGACCAGGGGAAATCTGCATTTTCTGAAGAGTGCAGCCTCCATGCCAGCCCCCCAGCATCTCCCTAGATTGTGCACCTCGCTGGCAGGTGTTCCCCACTCCTGAGAGCCCCATCTGCCTCACTGGTTTGGTAGAGAAATGATGATCACAAAACCACAGATCTGGAAGAGACTTGGCTAAACTGTTTCTCTTTTGTAGAAACTGCAAGTCCCCTGATTTCCAATCCTTTCCTCTCCCGCAGAGTAAGTGATGGTCCTCTCCGGGGAATGGAGAGGGTGAGGCAGGGCAGGGAATGACCCGGCTGGCCTCCCCACACACCTGCCTGGACTGCCCTCCTGGGCAGCTGCAGCAGCAGGTGGGAGGCCACCAAAGCCCCAGGATGGTGGAGGAGTTTGGCCAGGGCAGGGCAGAGCCAGCAACACAGGCCTCGGCCCTCCTGTCATCAGTGCAGCCTCTGCACACCCCTTCCGTCCCTTTTCCTTCCACCACTCTTTTTCTCCTTCCTTCCTGTCCTCCTTCCTCTTCAGTGCCATGCACTGACAGGTGCTGGGGACCCAGAGCTGGCATTCCTGTTCCCCCGTGCCTTCTCCTCACTCCATGCTCACCCTTCACATCCTGGTTTCCTCCTGCTTTTCCATGGCTTTCTCCCCTCCGTTTCTTTTTTCTTGTTTCTTTTTTCCCTTCCTTTGCTACACATGTTTATTACCAGTTTTCCATCAGTTCAAATATTCATTCATTTGTTCACTTGGTGAACGTGGCCTCTGTCTCCCGGGCAGAGGACTGGACTATGAAAGCAGTCTCTGCACTCAGAGAGCTCTTGGTCCACGGGTGTTGTCCTGCCCAAGCCCCTCCCAAGTGCCCAGAACAGTGCCCGGCATGCAATAAGCACTCAATAAATACGGCTCGACCAGATCACACGGTCTCTGTGGGATGTCTTCCTCTCTCCATCGCCCCTTCTGTCCCCCAGCCTCTGGGTTAGTGCAGGGAGCAGACAGGCCAAGCCAGAGCCCCGAGCACACGGACCCAGCGTATGTTTAGGTCCACACTTCCAAAACTGCCTGCAGCCTCACAGAAAGGTGCCCGGGTTTGTGCTGCCCCTCACCCTGCCTCATTTTCCCCCAGAGCCCTACACCTGCGGCGCCTGTGGGATCCAGTTCCAGTTCTACAACAATCTGCTGGAGCACATGCAGTCGCACGCAGGTAAGGGGCCTGGCCACCCACCAGCACAGGCTGCTCTCCCCTGCCCCCTCCTCAGCTCTGCCAATGGAGGAGGAAACCTGGGGTCCCTCGGGAAAGCCGCACTTCCCTGGACACCCCAGGACATGAAACCTTCTCTCAGAGCCCAGATCAGTCAGTTACATATGACACAGGTGTCTGCACTCTGGGGTGCAGCACGGGCTCAGTGGGAGCACCTCGGGGTGGGGGCATGGAGTCAAAGGCGGCTTCCTGGAGGTTGCAGCCCCTGAGCTGAGCCTGAAGGCTGAGGAAACCACAAGAACTGAGCGTGGCTTGAGGTCAGAGAGCAGAGGCAGAAGGAGAGTGTGGGGATGCCTACCACCCAGGCTGGGCCTGGACCAGTCTAGGACAGTCTCTTGCACTGTAGCACTGTCCTTCAAAGTAGCTGCGCTCAGAGCTGGACATGGTGGCGCATGCTCATAATCCCAGCTATGCACTGTAACACTGTGTCCCACAAAACAGCTGCGCTCAGAACTGGACTTGGTGGCGCACGCTCGTAATCCCACCTATTCAAGAGGCAGAAGCAGGAGGATCTCAAGTTTGAGGCCAGGCTGGGTAATGTAGCAAATAAAAAAAATTTTTTTTTAAAGGGCTGGGAACATAGGTCAATGGTAGAGGGCCCTAGGTTCCATTCCGGGCAGCTTAAAAAAAAAAAAAAAAAAAAAAACAGGAGTCACCAGGAGGGCTGTCCCTTGTGGAGGTCTGGGCTGCACCTGAATTGCTGCTGCTCCTGGTCAAGATGCACCTAGAGTTTGATTTCTAGCAGTTCCTCAGGCAGGGCTGGTGCTGCAGATCCCAGGACCACCCTGAGACCCACTGCTACAGGGCCCGAGGCCCAGCAGCCTGCTGGCTAGGGCTCCTTGGGTGCTTTGACCCTGAATTGCATGGGTCGCCACCTTCCCACCTCCCTCGCAGGCTTTTGGCACAACAGCAGCCTGCTTCAGGTCTTATTTTGATTTCAGTCGGGAGAGGCTGTTTGCTGTTACAGGTGAATAATCCCAAATTCCTCCCATGTGGTGACTCAGGAATCCTGTGGCTCCATCCTTTCCAGGGCCTGGGAGGCCCCTCTCTGGTGGACAGCAGGAGAGGCTCTCGGGAAGCCCTCTTTGCCACTCACCTTCCCACCATGGGAAGTAGTCTCAGGACCAGTGTGACTGTGAAGCCACTGCCTGCAAACAGCCTAACACCATGGCAGGAGGGGCAGGTGTCATCCTGGGGAGAGTTAGAAAGGTGTATGAACAGCATGTGGCACTTAATGGTGGCTTAGTTCATTGGTAGCTGCTGCTGTTTCTACTGTCACGTCATCGTTATTATCTGTATCCCTCTAAAGTTCTCAGATCTTTCATCCAGTCCTCCAGGTCTGGACCGACTACCACAGACCATTACAGAACTGGACTCTCTAGGTGGCCCCTATTCTGCTGACGGAGCCTCCATTCATTCCTTCCACATGTATTTCTTGGGGATGTGCCGTATGTTAGGCACTACTCCACATGATCTTCCGGGTGGGCTTCTATTTATTTCTAGTAAACTCTTTCAAATCAAATCAGAGCTCTGAGTGGCAGCGAGGACACTTGAGTTCCGGTTCCACTCCACTGGTGGCCGCATGCTGTGTGACCTCAGGCAGGAAACCCTGTCCCCATCTCTAAAATGAGGGTGCACAGAGCCCTGACCCCCAGCTCTCTTCTCCAGCCTCCCTCTTGGCTTTGCCTTCAGCCATCCCTCTGCGGGGTTTGAACACCTGCTGAAGGCATTAGAGTTGGTGTTCTGCCCCATGGGTACCTACAGCCCTGCGCTAGTACCAGCTAGCAGGCTGCTTGGGCACCACTGCCTGAACATAACTGGTCCCCAGGCCTCCAGCCCGGCCTCCAGCCCAGCCTCCTTCCCCCCTGCACCTCCGAAATCCTGGACACTCCACCTGCCCAGCTGCAGAAGCTGAGCCCTAATTAGGGAAGAGTCTGGTGCTCCTGCATTCCCTCTCCTCTGGCAGTTGGAGGACAGAAGCCATTAAAATGCAAATCAAGGCTGAGCCTCTGCGCCCCGCCTCTCCAGGGCATCTTGACTTGTTTCCCTAGGCCTTGCGAGTTGCTTTGTTCTGGTCCAGTGCAGCCAGAGAATGCCTGGCCCGGTGAGCCAGGCAGAGCCAGGCTCAATCCCAGCCAGCTGAATCGGGATTAAAGGATTGGCTAGGGGAGGAAAATTAAGCGTCCTGAGCTGCGCAGTTCACAGCGCCACTGATAAAGAGGATCAGCCTCGAGTAACACCAATCTCATTAAGAGGCTGCTGAATGGCACAGGCTAATTCGCGCTAATAAACTTCCTTTCTGTACTGTAGGAAGCCTGTCCGCCCTGGCGACAGCTCCGAGTGTGTATTGGCAGTAATGATCCTAGTGATAGCTAGCACTTAGTGAGCGCCTGCTGTGTGTCTGCAGGGTACTCAGGGCTTTATGCAGGGTCTTCCATCAGCTCTTCCCGAACAAGCCTGTCAGCTGCTTGACATTTTCATCTCCTGTATACTGAGGCTCAGAGACCAGAATCACTGGCCCAAAGTCACACAGCTCGTAAACCTGCTTAACATCATTTGAGCTCTTAGTTGGTACCAGGTTTTGTTCTGAGAATTCTACACGTTCACCTTTGTTTCTCAGAACAACACTCTGAATTAAGTGCCTGTATTAACTGTTCTTCACAGAAAGGAATTGAGACACAACATGGTTATGTAACTTGCAGTGGTAATTAGACCAGAATTCCAGCCTGGAGAGGAACTCCACTGTGCATCCATCAAGGCACCCTGGGGGAGTTCAGTGGCAATGTCCCCCTGTAGGCCTCCCTCCAAGCCCTTTATTAAAGTCCAGCCATGAGGACTGCGGCTGAGAGGACCCCACGACCTTCCTGGCAACAGTGAAGTTGCTCGCTCACTGTTCTAAGACTCACGAGGTGGGTCTTAGAGCTGTTCACCTCTCCTGGGCTTCGGTTTTTCCCATCTGTGGAGTGGGTTTATCAGAGAACTGCACAGGACTGGGGAAGGGCTGCAGAGGTGACCTGAGTAGAGAGCTGGGGCACAAGACCCAGCAGCAGCCCAGCCGGTGTTTCCATCACCTGTCAGAAGTACAGGTTGTGTCTCTCTCATCCAAAATGCTTGGGACCAGAAGTGTTTCAGATTTGGGACATTTTGAATTTTGGCATATTTGCACATAAATGATGAGGTTGTCTTGGGGATGAGGCTCAAGTTGAAACATGAAATCCATTTTTGCTTTATACACACCTTATGCGCATAGCCTGAAGGTAATCCACCCTGTGTAAAATAAACAAACACCTGCATTTTGTCTGCCACCCATCTATTTGGGACATCATAGCAGTGCTCCATGCGTTTCAGATTTTGGAGAGTTTGGATTGGGGTTTTCAGATCAGGGATTTCTGCCTGTTTCTGCTTTCTCCTCCTGCAGTGGCCTCTCTGAATATAACCATTATTGCAGCTTTCCATCCAGTCCTCTACAGAAACACATTGGGCAGGGGCACGTCGAGAGAGCAACAGAGTAAATCTCATTTTCAGTGCAAGTTATAAATCAAGCCCTTTCAGCACTTGCAGCCAAGAACCTCATTTATATCAGAAGCAGTATCTGTGGAATATGGAGAAAAACATTTTTTAAAAAATCAAACAATACCAGACACTGTCATGTACTACTATTGAATAATTTCAATTCTAAGTCCTGTGTAAAAGCAGGGGATTGGAGAATCAACCCTGCAACCTACCCAGGCCCAGCATTTTGCATGGAGGAGGGGAAACTGAGGCCCAAAGAGTTGAAAATGAAAAAGTGTCGAGCGGCAGAGTTGGGTTCACACCCAGGGTTTTCAGATCCCTGTGCTCCAGGGAAGAAAGTTAACAAGAAAGCCTGCTGCTTTCCATGGGGCAGTTCGTTTCCCCTCTGTAAATGTAAGACCTGTCCTTTAAAAGAAATGCATTCTCTGCACTGGGAAAGTGCACAGCGGTTGGAAATGAAGCGGCAACCGTAGTGTCACTATTTACAGCTGACCACTGTGATGAACTTAATGGGTTCTTCTACACTCTATTTTAAATTAAAATTAGGATTTACCGAGACAATTTACGTAAGTGAAATTTTCAGCTTTTTTTAAGTGTACAATTCAGTGGGTTTTGACAAATATGTACATTGTTTAACCACCATCACCATCAAAATATGCAACATTACCATCAACCCCAGAAGTTCCCTAGTGGCCCATTACAACCTCTGCCCTCTCCACCCAGCCTGGTGGCAACCTTGCGCTAACTACCTGCTGTCACGCTTTGTCCGTTACTGGAACTTTACGTGTGTGGAGTCTTTCTGTTCTGTGTTACCAGTGAATGCTTTTTAGTGCTGCGTAGTTTTCCGTTGTTGGGATGTACCCCTGTTTATCCGCTTACCAGTTGATGTGCATTTAGGTCTCCAGTGTGGGCTGTTGTAGTAAAGCTGCTATGAACCTGTACTACCTGAGTCCTCGTGCAGGTTGTGTTTTCACTCTCTCGGGTTTCTGTCTCGGAGAGGAGACACTGGATTGCGTGTAACTGCTTTAGCCATCTGGAGAATCATCAAGCTGCCTCCCCTCTCTGTTCCCACCAGCCGTGTGGGAGGGTTCTGGTTCCTGCACTCTTGCGTTTTCTTTCTGTTATCGTTTTAACTAGAGCCATCCTAGGGCATGTGAAATGGTATTTCATTGTGATTTTGGTTTGCATTTCTGTCAGCTAATGGGGATGAGAGTCTGTGTGTGTGTGTGTGTGTGTGTGTGTCCGTGTGTGCGTGCATGCTTCTAGACACTGTATATCTGTGGAGAAATATCTACTCAGATTCTTTGGCTATTTTTTCAGTTGTTTTTTTCTTTTTCTCATTTAGTTGTATGTTCTCTGTACATTCTAGACGTAGTACCCCTCTGGATAGGTAATTTACAAATCTTTTTTCTCATTTTATGGGTTACCTTTATACTTTCTTGATGCTGTCCTTTGAAACACAAAAATTTTTAGTTCTGATGAAGCCCATTTATGTACCATCTGTGCTTTTGTTATATTTAAGAAACCATTGCCTAATTACAAAGACCTAACTCCTCTGTCGTCTCCTGTATTGCGTTTGGAGTTAATTTTTGTATATGGTGTGAGCTAGGGGTCCAATGAGAGTTGTGATGGGGTTTTACTGTGTTGCCCAAGCTGGTCTCCAACTCATGGGCCCAAGTGACCCGCCCGTGGAGCCTCCTAAGGAGCTGGAGACTCCAGGTGTGCACCACTGTACCAGCTGTTTGAACCGTTTATAAAGTGTAAGCTTATAATATGATTCTAAACTTTTTTTCTTTTCCAGTATTTAATGCTACAGATAAACCCTGCTTTAGACTATCCCGCACACTTTGAAAGGTTTTTAATTTCACTACATTGAAAACATTTTCCTAAATTCACTTTTTTGTGACCCATGAGCTATTTGAAATGTTTAATTTCAAATAGTTGCAGTTTTTCTGAATAGCTTTTTTTATTGGTGGTTTCTTATTTGTTATACTCAAAAACCATACTTTATGGGATTTATTTTTATTTTTTTGACCCAGTCCCCTTTCTGGGTATCCAGATACACATATATTAGGTTGTTTGACGTTGTCCACTTGTAGTTATTGAAAGAAAAGAACTGAATCTGTAGTTGTAATTGTGAATTTATCTTTTTCTGATTTTGGTTTTCTTGGGTTTTGCTTCGTGTGTTTGAAAGCTGTGTGACCTTTCGCGTGCACACTTGTGATTATTATGTACTCTTGGTAATGTGAACTCTGTGTCATCATGCTGAGTCTCATCCTGGTAACATTTCCTTTTCCGAGCTCTAGTTTTCTGTAAAGATATCACAGCCCACATACCCAGCTTTCTTCTCCTCACTGTTTGCATGGTGCATCTTTATTTAGTCTTTTAACCACTTTATAAATAGAGATAACATTACTTTTTAAAAGAATCTCTGACATTTCTTTGGGATTTTGAGACATTTACACTTAATGTGATTTTAGTACTATTGAGTACAAATCTGCCTCTTTTGTGGGTTTTTTTTTTTTGTACTGGGGATTGAATCTAGGGGTATTTTACCCTGAACCGCATCCCTAGCCATTCCTTTATTTATTTATTTATTTTCATGTTTTATTTTGAGACTGGGTCTCACTAAGTTTCTTAGGGCCTCGCTAAGCTGCTGGGTCTGGCTTTGAACTTGGAATCGTCCTGCTTCAGCCTCTCATGCTGCTGGCATTACAGGTGCATGCCACTACACCCAGCCAAATATGCCATCTTTCTGCTTATTCACTGTTCATCTGCTTTGTTCTTTGTTCCTTTTTTTTCTCTAATTTTCCTACCTTATTTCAGATTGAGATATATTGATTCCATTTTTATCTCCGCCACTGACTTATTAGCTATAGTCTTTGTTTTTGTGGCTTATTTGGGTTTTAAACTATATGTATATGCTGAATTGGTGGCTGCTTTCCATATTGTGTTAGAATTAGAACCTTTCAATAGTGTCTTCTGCTTCCCCATCCTCTTCCTCCTGCTGTTGTTCGTAGTTTGCTTTTGCATATAATGGTCACATTCACCATTACTGTCTTCAAAGGAGCAGTCTTGGAAGAGATTTAAAATGAGGGAGGTGTGTGTGTGTGTGTGTGTGTGTGTGTGTGTGTGTGTGTGTTTACCCACATGTGCAGCTTCACATTCTCATTCAGTGTCATGTTTTTCTTAGATCTGTAGAACTTCTCTTATTTCTTCTAATGCCACGTCTAATTTTTGTCTCTTTGAAGAGTCTGTTATTCCGCCTTCCTCTGTTCTCCGCGTGTTCTTTCTTCACCAGGGGAGAGTGCTCAGTTAACGTTTTCTTCTAGTGTTTCATTCTTTTGCCTTCCGGTTTGCATAATTCTTGGTGAGAAGTCTGTTGCCGTTCTTGTTTTTGTTCGTCTGTACGTGATTCTCCCGCCGCAGCTGCTTTGAAGATTGTTTTTCTTTTCATTCGTTTTCAACAATTTGACTATGATGGGGTGCTGTGCCTTCGTTTTATTGTATGTTTATGCTGCCCTGGACGAATCAAGCTTTTTGAATCAGGATTTGTTGTTTCCATTCAATTTGGAAAAATTTTGACTTAGAATTTCCTTGGCCCACTCCCTTTTACTGGGACTTCCATTGTATATTTATATTTATGCATGTGTGTGCTGAACTGCCTGATGCTATTCTTGCTCTGTTTGGTTTTTGCCAGCCTTTTGTCCTCTGCTTTTCACGTTGAGCAGTTGGTCAGTTGTCCTGTCTCCATGTTCAGCAACCTTTGTCTTTTATAGCATCTAATCTACTTACATCTCATATGGTGTGATTTTCACATAGCATTTTCCCCATGTTCTTCCTCTCATGATGCATGGCTTTTCTTTCTTTGAGCATTACATCTGCTGCTTTTTTTTTTAGAAATGTGTAGAGATACAGTTGAGGGGGAAACATTATCAAAACAGTAGCAATCAATGTATATATACTTTGTTATCCAGGGCTAATGCCAAAGCATAGATAAACCACCTTGGGTTTCACCTGTTGCAGTTTCTCCCAGAAGAACTCATGCGTTAAATGGGTAGCTCGTGGAGGAACGACATCAGCTTCTGGGATGGTTCCCCCCAAAGCCCTTTACAAATTCAATGCAATCCCCATCAAGATACCTATGGCACTTTTCAGAGATATAGATAAAGCAATTCTCAAGTTCATATGGAACAACAGGAGACCCAGACTAGCCAAAACACTACTCTGTAGAAAAGAAGAAATAGGGGATATCTCAATCCCTGACCTGAAATTATATTACAGAGCTGTAGTAGCAAAAACAGCATGGTATTGGTATCAAAACAGAACCGAAGACCAGTGGAACCGAATAGAAGATCCTGAGACAAACCCTCATATCCTTAACTATTTGATATTTGATAAAGGGGGCAAAAGTATAGTGTGGAAGAAAGATAGCCTGTTCAACAAATGG
>PVKS010018413.1:0-40176 GCA_004027875.1 Aplodontia rufa
AAGAGTATATTTTTCTATGTGAAAAATAATATTATATACTTGAATATTTATAATTATAAAGAGAGGGAATATTTGGGATATCAAATTTAACAGAACCAATGATATTTTAAATATAGTAGGTGGACCAAGTAATAAAGTATCTTCCATAAGTAGTTCTTCTGACTATCAGTTTTTGTTGTTGTTGTTGTTGTTGTTGTTGTTGTTGTTTAGGGTTTTTTGAAGCAGAGTGAGTAAAAGACTGAGCAAGAGAGAAAGAGATAATCAAGTTTATTTAGTTTTTTTATCTAGTCTTTGTTTCTCCAACACTTAGTTGCTTATATGGTGCTAGGATTCAAACTTTTGTCCTAACATGGCTCCAACTGCTGAGCCACTCCTCCAGACCCTGATTATCAGTTCTTAAGTAGTTTTTCATTCACTCTCCTTTGGTTCTTACAATATTTCTATGCTGACTCTTATCTGATCTCTTTTTCAAATACAAGTTTTTTTGGTAGAGATACTATTTTAAAAATGTCTCTTGTTCCTGGGATGTAAAACAATTGCTTATATACACACATGTGCACACATGCACATAATACACATTTATTTCTGTAACCAAATCCAACTATTATTGTTGAGTTAAATTTTGGAAATGTCTGCCTTGACTGGTTGTTCATCATTGTCACCATATTTCAGATTAGTCAATCAACTGAAATAGTCCTATGGCAATAAGGTGATAGTGGAAAGCACCTATAACCTTTGAGCAAAATTTCTGTTTGGATCTTGGCTTTATTGGTGTTTTGTACATACATACACATACACACATACACACATAGTTTCTATATAGTATTATTATTAAAATATGCAGAAAAGCACACATGGACCCTTGCTAAATTGTTTTTATTGGTTTATCTGAAAGCAGAACGGATGGAAATGAGCTGCTGTAATCAGGAAGAAGAAAGGAGTGATCCAAGAAAGGCATGCATGCTAAAATAGTGTGTTTATCCCACCAATAAGGAAGGTGAAAAAAATCATTGGGTAAAATATAGCTTTGTTATCGCAGTAGAAATTAAAGTTTTTGTTTTGTATGCTATGAATCAAGTAGAAAGATATCATGTCAATATTTATATGATGCTTATTTATGATGTAAAAATAAGTAAAACAAAAACTAATGAACTACCTTATAAACTGATTTCTTTGTTGTTGTTTTTGCTTTTTGATACTAGAGATTGAACCCAGGGTGGCAGGCACTTCACCACTGAACTACATCTCTGGTCCTTTCCCTTTTTTTTTTTTAAATTTTGAGACAGGATATCACTAAGTTGCTGAGACTGGCCTTCAGTTTGCAAACCTCCTATTTCAGCCTCCAGAAGTGCCCCACTGTACCCAGTTTGGGATTTTAGTTGTTGCTATTTGTTTGTTTAATGCAACTGCATTCGAAGCAATAAACTGGGTGGTATTTTTCAAACTCCATTGAAAGTTATTCTGACTATTGAATAAAATAAACAAAAATAATACTTCTGGAAATTAGCCATTCCTTAATCTCCTAGTGAGGCCTTTCCATTACTTGAAATAGATGCCTTAATCTTGTAGTGGGGCCTTTCCATTATTTGAAGTAGATTAAAGCCAGGAATCTGACTCTAGCTCCAAATCAGCTACTTAATAGTGAGCAATTTGGAATTCCATTCATTTAAATTATCCTCTAAGAAGTCTTAAATTCAACTGAAATTTTTTGAGTAAAACTGCTTTCACAGTTAATCGGAGTTTTTTTCTTTCTTTCTTTCTTTTTTTTTTTTTTTTGTCATTTTCTTGACTTCACTTTACACTGCTGGAAGCTGATCCTTTTCATGTCCACATTAAGGAAGCACTGTTGAAGGTCACAGCACAAAGCCAACAGCAGCAGGCATCCTACCAAGATAGTCTCTACCAAGGTCAGAGGTAAGAATGGCACGGGGAAGAGCAAATCCTACAAGTCCAGTTCTAGTAATGTCTCACTTTTTGATAGGAGGACTCTGATAGAGAAGAAAGGGTTCCACTAAGAGGACAATGGAATTCCCTCCATTTCATGTAGATTTTTTTCATAAATAAAATATTTATTTTCATAGGGTTTTAAAGAGGAATGTAATGTTCTCCTTTTTTAATTTTTTTTTTTAAAGAGAGAGGGACAGTGAGAGAGAGTGTGTGTGTGTGTGATAGAGAGTGGTAGAATCAATTTAATTTATTGTAATTTAATTTTTCATGTGGCATGCATTGCTCCGAGATTTTGTTGTGTATGTGGTGCTGGGGTTTGAATTCATGTACTCGTGCATGCCAGGCAAGCACTGTAACTGCTGAGCCACTGCTCTAGCCCCTGAAATATTTTCTTAAATGTAGATTATTTATTTGGGGTTTATTACTGTGATGAACTAAATTATGCCCTTCCAACCTTCATGTTTAAATGCTCACCCCCAATGTGACTATATTTAGAGACAGGCCCAGTAAGAAGGTGATAACGATTAAATGAATTCCTAAGGGCTGGGTCCTATAAAACTGATGCTGTTCTCATAAGAACAGAAAGAGATACCAGAGCTTCCTTCTCTCTGCCATATGAGGACACAGTGAGAAGGTGCTCATTTGAAACGAAGGTAGGAAAAGGGACCTCACTGGAAACCAAATCTTACTGAGCCAAAATTTTGAAAATAGAAATCTTCAAAACTGTGAGAAAATGCTCTTCTGCTTTTTAAGTTTCCCAGTCCGTGGTATTCTGTTACAGTAGTCTGAAACAACTCCACCTGCAAAACAAGGTGAAAGTTTGTATCCTGTTTCGTTGGTGGTAGCCTCCATCCTTTTGCTCTCTAACAAGGATTTTGACTTGAATAATAATCCATTGTGATCGTTATTTTACTAATTTACGAGAGTACATTTAGTGTCAGGTTCATCATGTTTAAAAGCTCCTACGACTTTCCATTGCAATTTATTTATTTTTAGTGAGTATTTGGAAAACAGGAATTTGGCATTTTCTCTGTTTTCTACCTAAAAATCACATTTATATGGTTTTTCCTTTTCAATGTGGAATTTGAGATCATGCTGGTTAAATCTTCATCATCACAGAATTCATATCCCCCTTATTGTTGAAGACAGATGGTTAAGATTTAATATTTCAAACTTGGAAGTATAAAGAATTATACCAAGATTTTTATTTTATAATTAAAAGTATTGATTCAATGGAATTTAAATGACATCCTCAGTTGCACATGTTGTCAGTGATGAAAAAGGAAATTTTACTGGCAATGAAAAAATGAACTAAGAAAACACAATTTGCAAAGTGCACCTGAATCACAAAGAGATACAGTGCAAGACAAAACTATGATGTTCATTACAAACCACCCAAACTCATACTTTTACCATCAGTATTTTTAGACCCACATATTATAAATGAGATTGCACACAAATTAATCAAAAGTGATTCCACGTGGACTTGTAAATCCTAGCAATAAAGACCTTAGTTTTAGTAGCTACTTAGTTTACACAGTTTTACTAATCCCTACCAAGATTATTCTGTAACTTTTATACCCAAAATACTATGAGGACCCTTCCCTAGCTTCCTCCCTGTGATTTCTCCTGCCCTGTGGTTTCTTTTGCTGAGACATGTAATGTAACTTTGTTGATCTCAAAGTATTCTTGGTGGTCTTTGATTGATGGGAATACAACATGTCCATATCAAAAATTAGAAAATATAAAATTCTTTGGATTTGTTTCCAGAAAGACTCCCTTACTTCTAGATTTTGTCCTGCCAGAAGTATACTGTTTTTCAATTTGATTTCTGGTTAAAATTAATCTTACTTTTATACTTTGCATTTTCCTATTTGTTTCCATTTTGAAGATTGTTAAGTGAAGATTACATCAAGGGAACATCTTCAAGGAAGCTAATTCCTAAATTCAGTACATCTGGAAAAATTGTATATAATCAAATGTCTTAACATAGTTATTTTAAGCTTTTGATTAAAAAACCAGTATATAAAAATTATAATTGATATAGCTGTGCATTGTATACACATTGTACATAAACATCTTATTATTTGACAGGTCATTTTAAGTTATTATTACTTTTCTTTTTATCTTGAGCTTTCATAGATGTTTAGAGAAATCACAAGTGATAAAACTGTATTGCAATGCTGACAAACTAGAGTATGTAAATGAATTTTAGCATAAGTTTTTCCTTTGTTAAAGTCCAAAATATCTGCTAGGCAATTTTGAATTATTTGTTAAAAGGTCATACAAAGGACAAGTGTAAAAGATCTACAGAAACTGAAATGCTGAATAAGCCTGTATTCCACCTTCAACTAACCAACAAGTTAACCTTATGGAGTTCTAAAAGTGCATTTTCAAATTATCTTGGGATCACATAGAAACCAGAAATAGTTAAAACAAAATATAGGAACCTTTCTTAAGTGAGAACATTCAATTTTCCTCAGAATGTAAATATCACAACAATATTTTAATATGTAATAAACTATCCAATGAAATATACAACAGTATAGTAGAATTACATCATGTTTGAATCTGAAAATAATACTTAAATTTTCATCTTTTGGGTATCTGAGTTTATCTTAGAAAGACACTTGCGCTCTCTGTGATTAGAAGTATTTATCACCATAATAGATGCATTGTCTTCCTTCAGGGTCATTGTGAAGTTCAGTGGGTCCAGATGCACTCATTTTGTAAGCTTTGTATTGATAATCTATGTATAAATTCAATTAAAATTAGTTTTATGATTACATCTTCAAAAGTTACATATTTTCTGAAAGGAGTATTATTTTCCATGAAAATATGTTGTATTATGTGCTCTTGGGCATATCAATCAGGTTCAATATTTGGTGAAATTTAGTGGAAAACACAGCTGTACCATGTTCTTGCTACATGACCTTAGTAAAAACACCTAGTTTTTACTAAGCCTCACCTTACTAATTGGAAAGCTGGGAATAAAGAAGAAAAGTCGGAAAATTGAAATCAGACGAAGCCACTGGATAATTGATATGTCAAAACCATGCCTGATCCCTTCCACTCCTGCATTTTTTTTTAAAGAGAAGGGCAGTGAGAGAGAGAGAGAGAATCAATATTTAGTTTTTCACATGGCTTTTGTTGCTCTGACACTTAGTTGTGTACGTGGATGCTGGGGTTTGAACCTGTGTACTTGCGCATGTTGGGCAAACACCTTAATTGCTGAGCCACCGCTCCAGCCCTTCCTTCATTTTTTTGGAATATCAATTTTTCCCTGCTCTGTTTCTGAGTCTCCCTGTCTATTCCCCAGAAATTGTCTCCTACCCTTCATGCCAAACCTGGGAAACAAAACAAAGCAAAACAAAAAGGACAAGTTATTTCCTTGTTCTCTAAGCAAAGTTCCTTCACTCTTTCAATATAATTCACCCTAGGCAGAATTATTTCCTTATGACAGGTTGTGTTTCACCTGATAAAGAATTATCCTCAACTTCTTTCTGCTACACAAACAAATTAAAGATATAAAAATGGAGAACATAAAGAGATGGCTAAACTTTTAAAATAAAATCTTCCCTGGATTTTTAATGCATGCCTCCTCACCAAATGTTCTTGTTTATTATTTGGAAGATTATAAGAAACTGCACCTATATATTTTCATAATAAAGTTGTTATCAATTTTCATTCAAATGAGACTTCCTTGCAACTCAATGTAATATAGACTCTGAAGTCAACCAAGAGCAATAAAACAGGGTTAGCACATATTATGTTCTTCGCTTACCTGAAACTCAAATGAATCATCTAGCATTGTTGTTGATATGATGAATATCCTTACTCTGCTATGCCTTACTTAGAAATCAGATGCATTATAATCACACATGACTAAATATTCTTTGCTACAACTCAGCATTTAGTATGAACCTGCAAATGGAAGAAAAAAATTTTAAGGGAGATTCATACTGCTAATATAAATTAACTTTTCATTTTCTTAAATAAACTTTGATAGGAAAACTAGTAAAAGCTGTCTTAACAGCATGCCTGTTGTAATAGGTAAACATACCCAATTAAATAAAAGTTAAGAAGCATAAGCACTGAGTTGACAGAAAGCCAAAAATTATTTAATTCTGTGATGAATTCACATTTTTGAGGCAATATAGGAAATTATGAGAGAGAAATCTCAAAATATTTTCCCCTTTTGGTAGCAGAGTTTTTAAGTTGTGAATAATGAAGTTTTTTTAACATTCTATTTTATATTGTCTTATTTTAATCCTCCATAAATCATATCCAAGTTTTTTAATCCAAAAATAAAATTTAAAAAGCTTTTAATAATCTATCAAATGGTAAAAGAAACATTATACAACTTAGTCAACAAAGGTAGAAATTCTGATTTTATTTTTTTGTTTGATATCCATTTTCATGGTAATTATATAATCAAATACATGTCTGGTTCACACAGATTATTCAACTTCAAATATTTTATGGAGATTCAAATTTTATTCTCCCCGTCTTAAAGAAAACTGCATGAAAGCTTTAGATGCCATATCTTACTTAATTCAGGACTTTATGTCAGAACTTCCTAATTCTGAGCCGTCGATCTGTGTGAATTATTTTTCTCCACTTTCAGGACTGCTGTGTACTGGAGCTCCTCCCCATTCATATTTTGAAGCCTTAATGTCCAGTGTGATTATATTTGGAGATAGAACCCTTAAAAAGATGATTAAGGTAAAATGAGGTCATAGGATGGGGCCCTAATTCCATAGAGACAAGAGAAGAAACAGACACGAGAACCATCTCTCCACACACACAAAGGAAAGCTGATGGGAGGACTTGGCTTGAAGGTGGCAGGTACACGCCAGGAATAAAGAAAGGCCCAAGAGAGACCAGTGCCACGAGCAGGTTAATCTTGTGTGTCTAGCCTCCACAACTGTGAGAAATAAACAATGCCATCCAGTCTGTGGCATTTTGTTGTGGCAACCCCAGCTGACATACAGGGACTTCTGGACTCTCATTTCCTCATCCTTTTAATGTATGTGCACTGATTTTACTTATAAAATTTCACTTATAAAATTTTACTTATAAAAATTTTACTTATGAAATTTTACTTATAAAATTTTACTTATAAAATTGCCTATATTTACTCATATTCCACATTTTCAACTGTAATTTGACATAGACTTCAAAGTCCATGGCAAATATACCTTTAGAACACATTTCTTTCCTCCTTTCCATAATTCCCATTCCCAATTAGCAAATAATCTCTCCTACTTGGACCCCATTAACACTTCATGTATCTCACTTGCATCACAATATATTGATTTACATGTTAGTTATTTGATATTTGCTTCATTCTGTCCATTAGATTACTCAAAAAATACATTGAATTAGTTAACTGTGAGTTTACTATGTGCCAATTTATTATAATCTGTTTGGTGTTTCTTGCTTTTGTTAGGTAGAAGTGAAAAAAAAAGGAAAATTATTATTAGTACTGTTAGGGATTAGAGAAAATCAGATTACAGACGGTGGAGTAGTGCCTCAGCAGTTACCCTGCTTGCCTACTAGTATGTGCAGATACATGTGTTCAAACCCCAGCCCCATGTACATAATTTAGTGTCGGAGCAATGAAAGCCACATGAAAGACTAAATAAAAATAATTCTCTTTCTCTCTGTCTCTCACTGTCCCTCTTTAAAAAAATCAAATTACATAACTCAGTGGAAGAAAGTTTTTTCTCATACTCATAAGCAATAGTAACTCCTCATTACCAGTGTTTTTCAAACAAGAAGTTGCAAATGGGAGTGCTTTTTAAGGAACAGTGAGATCCGATTGCCTGTTTGTTTTCAATTACAGTGTACAGGGCTTTTGAATAATAAAAACATTCTTAGATATTTAATTAGTAGTGTATCAGAAAAGGTAGCTAGTATAATCCACATGCAATCATAAGTGAGTAACTAGTTTAATCCACATGCAATTACCAGCAAATAGAAAGACATGTAACTAAACGAAGGTAAGCCAAACCAAGTAATTTATACCTCACTACACTGATTGGCTTTCTTTATGCTGGATTGCTTTATGTGGAGCTCACATGAGCTCACTATTGAATTTACAGGGATAGGAATCAATTCACTTATTTAGAAAGAAGAAGCTATGTAAAATTTTGCCCCAGTTTCTTTACTTAAAATACTTCCCAGTAGAGAACATTTTCTTTCTAATTTTTCTTCTCACTCCAGCTGCCTAAAAAATCCTTGTTTTCCCTTTGCTATCATTCTATGAATTATTCTGTGTCTGGCCTTAATATAAAATTTCATGAAATAATAGGATATATAGACATTTATAGGGATTTCTCTGTCTCCATAGACATACATACATTTCAGTGGAGATTTAGGAATGCAAAGTAAAATATTAGTAGGCTGAAAAGAATTGGCCTGGAGATAACTACCATAATATTTATTAAAAAAAAAGAATTAAGTTGGTATCTAACAAATTTCAGGTGACCTACTTGACATGTCACTTTTAGTTAATCACTGGTTAGTCTTATCTTTTATAACGTCTGAAAATTTTCACAGTGAGTCATATAGCCATTTTTTTTGCCCAGATGAGTTTTGCATCTTTAGCAAAAAACATAGTTTAATGTATTTTTATTTCAGAGTATTTACTAAAGATAGATTTCTTTCCAACTAATGTAGAGTTTGATATTTCTGCATTATTACACAGTGTAAAAATATCACATATACTCAGATCGTCCTTTGAATGACTATAAATGTATGCCCTTGGGGCTGGAGTGGTCACTCAGAGGGTAAGGCGCTTGCCTGGCAGATACAAGTATGTGGGTTCAAACCCCAGCACCACATACAAAACCAAGTGTCCGAGTAACAAAAACCACATGAAAAACTATATAAAAATTGATTTGGTCTTTCTCTCTCTCACTGTCCCTCTTTCTTTCTTTGTTTTCTTAAGGAAAAAATATTATTTGTCTAACTACCATGGATGGAATATAGTTTTCCACCCAACTGGCTTTACACTTGATTATGTGACTTGCATTGGCCCCCAATGTAAGCGAAAGAGACAGTTCTGAGCAGAAGTCCTGATACTGATAGCAAGTAACTTTGGTTTCTTATTTCTACTGTTATCATGAGGAAAGCATATATTAGGAGTTTTTCCTTTATCCTTCATTACAGAATGAGAAAATGTGTAGTGTAGACCCACAGTCTCATATTAACTTGAGCCTGACACATAGCTGTTAAAACCTTAGGTTCTAACTTGAGTCTGACACATAGATTCTGACACATGGAGCTTGACACATAACCATAGGTTCTAACTTGAGCTTGACACATAGCTGTTAGAACCTTAGGGGACCTGATGACTATATGGTGAGACTGAAATGTACAGTGGTAATAGTCTGAGATTTAGGGCTCCCTGACTAGCACAAATTAAAAAATTTAGAAATTCCTTGACAGATAATTAAATGTCTACCAAAGTCAGTGTTTCTTATATAACATTTGGCAAATAATTGACTACAATTCAAAGAGACATCAACTCTGCCTTACGTGAGATATATATTTTAAAAATAAACAAATACGGTTTTTGGCTATCACCCTACAAAAAGAAGCCAAGATATTTCAACTTCTACGTATGGGGTAGACATACTTTTCTCTGTTGTTTTATTAAACATAATTAAAATCTTGACCATTATATGTTAAAAAAATGGAAAAATAGAAAATCAAGAAACTTCTGGATGATAGAAGATGGCAGTCTAAGGGATTGAACAATAATTGTAGTGAAGACCCTGGGTTTTCTTTTTGCCTCATATATATACAATTTGAATATGAAGAAACTGGCAACATAGAAATAGCAAGGCATATAGACAAAAATCTCAGAACAGTTCAAAGGAATGTTAAAGCAACAGCCTAGCAGAACCAAAAACTTAGACAATAACCACTTTAGTCTAGCTAAATACCATGGAGGGAAAACAAGAACAACAAGATGTCCTATCACATGCCAATAAAGGCGAGTAGGAGACCTAGACCTCTGTAAGACTGTGATGAAGCAACTTGACTTTTTCACTAGGAACATGTCAGAAAAGGCCAAGAAGAATTGGGATCCATATCCTTGCTAAATAGTAATAAGGACACTTTTCCTCCTCCTCACTAGAATGGTGTCAAGCAACACCCAATGCAGACTGATGTTCACCACTGCCTACTGTACTGAGGACACTCTCATCACCTTGTCAATGGAGACCGCACAAGGACCTGGAACTCCCACCCTTTCTTGCTGGAGCAGTGTCAGGGAAACTTAGCTAAAACATAGATTTAAATAAGATGCCGTGTTTCATACCAATTTGAGTAGAAAAGAAGTTCTGGTTTAAATAAGGAATCACTCAGCATACCCAAACCCAGGAAGATAGAAAAGTAAATGCTAAGCCACAATCAGTTGATAGAGACAACAGAGAATTAAAAAATATTTGACAAAAATTTTCACACTATTAAAAATGCTTCAAAAAGCAACAACCAGCACACTTTAAACAAGTTAAAATTAAAAAAAATGGAAAAGGTTCAGGAAAGAAATAATTCTCAGAAAAAGTGAAGTAAGGAAGAAAGAAATACAAGTCACATTTGAAAACTAAAAAATACAATAATTGAAATGAAATACCCAGAGTATAAACTCAATAGTACAATAGTGTCCAGAAAGAAAAAAATCAATAAATTGGAAAACACTATAATGGAAATGTTCTACTTTGAATATTAGAGGATGAGATTGAAGAAAGAAAAGGAATGAAACTGCAGAATCCTATGAAATTCACAAAAGAATAACACTAGTATCATTGGAGTCTTAGAAGTAAAAGAGTGAAAGTCAGGCTTAAAGAGTATTCACGGAAAAAAAAGTGAAAAAATTCCATATTTGCCAAGAGATATATACATCAAGAAATGGTAGGACTCCAGAAAAGATAAATTCAAAGAAATCTACGCCAATAAGAATTAAAACCAGAGGGCTGGAATGGTGGCTCGGCGTTTACAGCGTTTGCCTGCCACGCGTGAGTATGCGAGTTTGAATCCCAGCACCAGGTACACAACAATGTCTCAGAGCAAAAAAAGCTGTACGAAAGACTAAATAAAAAATTGTTTCTCTCTCTCTCTCACTGTCCCTCTCTCTCTTAAAAAAAAAAAAAAAGAGAATCAAAACCAAAAATGTAAAGCTAAAGAAAGATTAAAAAAAAAACCAACCTTTTATGGAACTAGAGAAAAATTCCCCAACTTATTGGACAAAAAAATTTTTATTGTTTTTTTTTTTAAGTATACATGACATTAGATCATACAAAGGCATAAATATGAAAGCATGGAGTTTAACTTGTTCTACTTCAGTCTCCAGTTTTTGCCCTTTCCCTCCCCTCCTCCCACCTCCTGTTTTTTTTTTTTAATATACATGACTATAGGATATACAATGACATACTTATAAAAGCTTGGAGTGTATCTTATTTTAACACAATCCCAAATATTTCCCCTTCCCCTCCCTGCCTACCACCCCCTGTTCTTTTTAGATATACTTGATGACAGTATAAACATTGATATTTTTATAAACCATGCATCATAACTTATTATAATTCAGTCCCAGTATTCTACTCCCCTCCTCCCACCACCCCATTCTCTCTCTCTTCCCTCTACTCTACTAATCTTTCTATTTTACTAATACTTTTTGTTGTTTCGTTTTTTGTGGCCTGTTGATATACTCGTTGATGAGATTCACTATGATATGTTCATATATGAACAAGAGAAAGGCAAGTCTGAATCCTTACATGAACTTTCCCTATCTCAGTCCTCCTTCCTGCATTTCCTCCCGCTTTGTCTATTCCTCTGTTCTTTTCCTTTTTCTGGATTAGCTTCCACATATCAGGCAGGACAGTTAACCTTTGGTTTTTTTGAAACTGGTTTATTTCACTTAGAATGATATGTTCCAGTTCCGTTCATTTATCAGCAAATGACATAGTGCCATTCTTCCTTATGCCTAAGACTCCATTGTATGTATATGGTGCTTTTTCTTTTTTTCTTACTGGATTAAAAATAATTTTTTTGAAATGACAAATTTCTTATAAGAAACTACAGAGGTCAGGAGTAAGTAGTACACCTTTTCAAGTGTTAAAAGAAAAATAAACAATTTCAGTGATTAAAATATATGTTTGTGGTCATTTATGTCTGTAGCATGGGGCAATTTCAGAGGAGACATGAGATCAGGGAGTGGGGGAAGAAAAGGAGATCCTGCATGAGAGTCAGGTCTAAACTACTCTGTTATTACACATGCACGTAAATTGTGAAGCAACAAACTCCTTCATCATGCAACATGATGTTGAATCAAAACAAAAACCAAACATAAAAATAATAACCAATCCAAATATTTTACCAATGAAGATGAAAATATCTGGCAGGATGGAAGGGAAAATCAATTTCCAGAGGAAGAAAAGTAAAAGAATTTGTTGCCAGAATATATATCTTGGGTTTAATAAAAGATGAAATCCTGAAACCTCAGCAAGGAGAAAAGAACATAGTAAGCAAAAATATAAACAAAAACAAATTGCGTTTGACAATTGAAGCAACATTATTATAACAATGATATGTTTCTAAATATATGTAAAGGAAATATCTCAGACGATTATAACGGGATAATGTAAAGGAATATAGAAGGAAGAAAGATTTCTATACTTAACTAAAGCTAGTAAAAAGGTGACACCAGTAGACTGAGATAACTTATGCAGATTAAATATACCTTTAAATCATATTTCAAAATAGGTAGACTTAAAAACATTAGAGATAAATTAACCTGCAATTCATACACATTTTCAAGAAGCTTATAAAAAGATTGAAAAAGAAACAGGAAAACAAAAATCAAAAATAAAATAGCAGATAAGTCTTAACATATTAGCAAGTACATTTAATTAAAACTATCTAGTTGTACCAATTAAAAGACAGAGATTTGGGGCTGGAGTCATGGTTAGAGCACTTGCCTAGCATGTGTGAGGACTGGGATTCGAAACCCAGAACCACATATACATCTAAGTGTCAGAGAAACAAAGGCCAGGTGAAAAACAATAAATAAAACTCATTCTCTTTCTCTCTCTCACTATCTCACTATCTCTCTTTAAGAAAAAAAGACATTATCACAGCAAATTTGGAATCATTATTCAATCACATATTTTACATAAGAAACTCACTTCAAATATAGCTATATAGGGTAATTGAATGTAAAATTTTAAGAAAATAATACTTTATAAAGCATTTTTCAAAGTGTCTATTTTAGTATCAGATAAAATAAAATAATCTTAAGAGAAAAGAAAATTTTCAGAGACAAAGTGGCATTTTTTAATGAATAAAGATCAATCCACCCCAGCAAGAAGACATAGCAGTCTTACTGTGTGCCAAATAATAAAAACACAAAATATGTCAAAACAAAACCTATAGCACTGAAAGAAAAAACAAATCAACAAATAGTCATCATTGCAGTAGGAAACTTCAACACTTTTTTCTCAATTACAGCTTTAAAGAAGGTCAGGAGTAGTTTGCAACTCACCAACATCAGTAACCAACAAGACCTGACAACAATATTTAAAAGCACATCCTTTTTTTGAACCCATGGGACCAATACCAAAATATGGTACAGGAATCCCAAGGCCCAGATGACTTCTCTGTAAAATTAATTTTCAGAAGAATTAGCATCATTTCTATGCAATCTCTTCCAGGACAAAAGAAGAGAAGAGAACACTTGCCTATTCATTTTTGTGAATATATTCTTATCCTAATAACAAACCAAAAAGAGTACCAAAAAGAAGCATCAACAAAAATTTGACCAGTTCCTCAAAGAACAAAGAATACCACAACTCACCTGAAATATAATAGACAAATTAAATAGCTTTATAACTTTTAAGGCAATTGAGTTTATAATTTAAAAACTCCCAAAGATGAGATTTCAAGACAAAGATGTTTATATTTGGAAAATTCAAAATGGACTAAATCTTGAGCCATACACTGAACTTCAACAAATTTTAAAAGTATGAAATCCTATAGATTTGACAGCAATAGAAAAAACACCAAAAATCAATAACATAAAAAAAATATCTTAAACATTAGAAAACTAAACGACACACTTTTATATAGTCCATGAGTCAAAAAAATCTTAAGTAAATAAAAATACATTGAAATTAATGAAAATTAAAAATATAACTTCCAAATCTGTGGATCATAGTAAAGCAGTACTGAGGGAACTTTTAAACACCAGTTGCATGCATTTAAAGAAAACAAAAATCTCAATATAATAATCCAGGAAGTTATTTCAATAACCTACACAAAGATAATAAAGAGAAGAAATCAATTAAATTAAAATCAGAAAAGCAACAGGAAAAAACGAAACTAAGAACTTTTTCTTTGTAAAGTCCAATAAAATGAGAAACCTTTAGCAATACCAGCAGAGGAGAAAATAGATGACACAGATTATATAAAAAATTACTTATTTTTATAAATCCTGAAGACTTCTTAAGGATAAAAAGGACATACTATAAAGACTTGTACTTATATGAATATGACAGTTTACACTAAATGGATCGATGCCCCCAGTACACAAATTACCACAGTGTACCTGATATGTAGTAGATAAATTTAATACTCCTATTAACTTTTGAGGAAACTGAATTTATAACTTTAAAACTCCCATTGGCAAAAAGGGATTCTCAAGGGCCAGATTCACGTGAAAATTCATTTATGGAAGAATTGGTATTAATTCTACACATTCTCTTCCAGAAAATAGAAGAGGAACAAACACTTCTGTATTTATTTTATGAAGATAATCTAAGTTGGGGCTGGAGCAGTAGCTCGGCGGTTATGGTGCTTGCCTGGCATGTGTAAGTACACAGGTTCAAACCCCAGCACCACGTACGCAATAAAGTGTCAGAGCAACGTAAGCCATGTGAAAAACTCAATAAAAATCGATTCTCTCTTTCTGTCTCTCTCTTACTCACTGTCATTCTCTCTTTAAAAAAAAAAAAAAAAAGATAGTCTAAGCCAATGAAAGAAAGTACCAAAAATAAAGACAGGAACAAAAATAACAGAAAACAAAAGTGAAGACCAACAGCTCTCATGAATATAGACACAAAAATCCTTAACAAAATGCTAACAAGTAGGATTAATCAACCTAGAAAAACATTTACACATCACAACTAAAATTGACTTATTTCTGTGATGCATGTGTGGTTCCACATTTGAGAATCTATCAATGTAATCTACCGTACTCACAGACTAAAGATGAAAAATCATGTGATTATAGCATTCCATCTAGGGAAAACAAATTGAGAAAGTTCATACTCATTCATACTAAAACCTCTCAAAAATAGAAGCAGAGGAGAAGATCTTCAACTGATATAAAAGTGGCTCTCTCATTACTTGATGGTGACAGACTGAATGCTTTTTCCCTGAGGAATAAGGCAAAGATGTGTGTTCTTGTCTCTCAATCAATGTGTTGGACGTTCTTACTAGTACAGTAAGGAAAACAAAAATGGAAATAAGAAGGTTTAAAAGCCCAAAGAACATGGTATGAAGGTGTGAACAAATGCGTGGCCCTTCAGAGTTTTCAGTCCACTTTGCCTGCTCTATTCTTAGCGTTTCAACCTCTTTTGAGACAGGATACATAACACTGTAATGTGAGGATGTCACGAGCAAAGATTGTTTGGACTCCTCCTCTGTTGCCATCTATGGTGGTACCAGGGTCAGGCTTCAAGTGTGTTCCTTGTCTTACGTAATCAAAAGGTGGTAGACCTGAGAGTTACTAGGATAAAGGAAATGGGAGAAGAAATCTGAGGGAACTTTGTAGACATTTCAAAGGTAACTTCTTAAGAATTGAAAGACACCAAATGGGAAGAGTAAGGAAAGGTGGTGTCCTCCTCTGGAATCTGAGTAAACTTTAGAATCCAATCTTGTTTATAAACAGCTATAAATTTCACTTGGTATACATTACTGCTGCATTTCCTCTAAATGTTAATGAAAGTAATAAGGGGTTGTAAAAACAAAACTTTAAGAAATGTTGAAAAGAAGGGGTTCGATTTTGCTACTCCCACCTTTTCATTCCAAGAAATGTCATTCCATAGTTTCAGACACCGGTAGCATGACTTTTCTTCATTTCTTTTGACTGAAGTCATGACATTCTCTTGAAGTTGTATGCCTGAAAATGGGACTGGTAGTCTTTCTTTCACAAAAGAATTATAGAGGGGGAAATGTATTAATAAAACAAATATTGCTTATAACATGGCTGGATGGTTTCACTTCAAACCGCTCTGCCAAATCTAGAATGTCCATTTTTTAAATGCATGTTTGCATCCAGACAGCAACATAGATCCTTGGTGTGATTTGGATATATTTATAAACCACACTATAAATTTTTACTGTAATTACATACCTATTGCCTTCATGTAAGTACAAGGACAAAATATTTTGTATGATACAGCAATGGTTCAATGCAAATACAAATATGTTTGTGTTAGATAATGTTCAAAGCAATTGAGAAAAGATATCTTGTTAACGGAAGCCCTAATAAAGTCTTAAAATATCCTCTTTGTCAATGAACTATTTTGAATAATACACACCTTATATATGGAGGGAAAGAGAGAGAAAGAGAGAGAGAGAGAGTTAATGAAAAAGAGACATACAGGGAGGGAACACTTTAAATATGATAAGTTAACATCTAAGGAAGCTTCCACGGAATTTCTCTATTCCTAAATTTGAAACATTTATTTAATTTTAACTTTTAAGTTTAAAATTACTTCCAAATTTATAAGACATGCAACTTTGAATATGAAATTTTATGATAGATCTCTGAAAATAAGATTTATTCATGGACAGATGTGATCATTTTGTACAAATATATAAGTAAAATATTTATTAGCATTTAAAGATAGCTTTATTAAGATAAAAATATTTAACAATTTATTGGTAAGGGTAGTCTTTCATGTAGATTACAAAAAGCAATAGAATTACTTAGCAGAATTGAGCAAATGTTGAGCTTTAGATGTAACACAGAGTCCACATAACAATGATAGTATTGCATTACCACTTCATCCTTCACCACCCATCTAAAAACAGACAATACATGAATAACTTTGACAGAGTATCAAGTCTTTTAATTTTCTGCAATGAATTTCTCACGAGAACGTAAGGAATACTGTTTAGAGAAAACATTTATCTGTATGAATGAAACAGGGATTTAAAACTCCATAATATATAACTGATATTGACTTCAACTAGCCAGGTCTCTGTAGCATGCATCCTGAAAATAATAAAGTTCATTTCCTAGAACAATTTTGGAATGTTAAAAATGACCAATTCTGTTGGACTTTTGTCCAGTTTAAATTCTAAATAAAAGCCAAATAAGGTAAAACTAAGATTTAAGGATTGGGTTTTAAGATCAGATTTCAGTATTTAAAGAAAATTATGAACTAGTAAATGAATGATTGTCCATGCTATTTCCCAACCCAAATATAAGGCTCCCAAATTCATTTTAAGAATATTTTCTATTTACTTTTGTTTATTTGGTTTTACCCACAATTACATAAAGTATTCAGGCAATTAAAACCATTAAACTCTCAGAAGTTTAAAAGTTATTAGAAACAGATAAATTATTAGTGTTAAATAAATGTGTTGTGCAGGGCAGTTCTTCATTGTAAAAGGTTTAGATGCTGAATGGAACAGACAGAATTCACACTGAATTCTGCCAAGTTAGAATAAATAAATAATAAGTAAAGAGTAAACAAGTCTCTTATTTACTGAGTTTTAGGGATTTGGGTGTCATTTTAAATGATTTTTATCTTTTTCTAGAATTTCCCTTACTGTCTCATAAATCTCTTTATCAAAAGTCATTTCTGTGTTAATAGCATAAATTGTTTTTATTCCAATCTTTAATATGAAGTTTTGTACAGGACATAATTTTTTTTTCTAAACTAAAACAAACCGGACCACCCCTTTAGCTTTGACTTATTTTTCAGAGCTTTAAACAAAAGTTTGCATCTGTTACCCTTAAAGTCTGTAATTAGTAGTAGAACCACACAAAGAAGAAACATGATGTCATGTCTAGACAACATGTAAATTAATATGAAAGCAATTGACTTACAAACTCTATACTAATAGAAATTAATCTGAATTAAGTTTAATCTCCAGTTATTAACTGATTAAGTGTGCCATTGGTAGCTACAGTGTGGTGATTTCCATCTGTAGTTTTTAGGGACACAACTTAATCATTGATTTTTGTGTGGAGACATAGTTAAAGCATATACCACACACAGAGATGCTCCCTGTCTGTTCCCAGCATCGAAGAGCTAGGGAAGCAAAACTGAAATATACAATTTAAAAACATGTAGGAAGCTCTTCTTAAGTGTCATAATTAACTTTTGGCAAAGGGGATGTTTCAGGCGTGTTGACTCTGGCTGTGACTGGCACACCATCCCTCTTAGAAAGTGTGTTCATCTGTTCAGAGGGAGAACTTGCTCTTGCTTTGAGCAAACATGAGATCAAAATTGCCAATATGTTCTTTCTTTTCAGCAGGATTATTACAATTTAATGTGGACAAAACCCAGATTGTTACTGGATATTAATTCCTATGAAAGATACTTGGGCTTTGGGCTAACAGTACTCCCAAGACTTCAGAGCAAATCAACAGGTGACTGTTCTCAAACCAGAGGTTATTATCTCAATATTTTATCATTTCCTGTGAGTGTTAGAAAAAAAATGCCATATTTGCCTCATAAACTAAAATGCACTTTATATGTTTAAATATTATGGGTTCCCCCATGTTAATTGTTTGTTTAGCATGATTGGTTTTGTATTGTTTTGCTTTGCTTTGCTTTTAGAAATGTTTTCTTTGGGAGGAATGTTTGTTCAAGTAAAATTCGCTTATGCCATTTTAGGGAGCTAAAATCTCAACAAGAATATCTACAGAAGATAACAGGAATGTTCGTTTTGTATCCAATAGCCTGTTCCCATAACACCATGAATAATATTTTTCAGGTAATTTAAAACCAAAACCGATTTATCAAATTATGAAAAAATATTTTATTCTTTCTGATTTGGTGGTCAAACTAATTTACTTTGCCAGAAAACTCTATATTTTATGTTGGAACAAAATTAAAGAGTGTTTATGATCATAATATACATAGGTTTGATAATTAGAAAGCAACTATGTGATATCAAAACGAGGGTCATTGTATTTATATGGACTCTTTTATAGACATCCTACTCATTGTCATAATAACTGAGGCTGTCATGACCATGGTCTGTTCCTCGCATGAAGCCCTAAACAATTCTGACAGGCTGCAGCTCATTAAGGGACAGTCATTTTGTTGAAATGTCTATCAGCTCGCAGGGATGCACCAAGATGAATAGGCCCAAAACAATAGGCCCATTTGTTAGAGCAGTAGCTTCTCTAATACATGATGAGACAATCAAGCCAAGCTGCCTTCAGCACAAAGACATAATTAATCAAATGGACAAATGGTTCAAAAATTGCTCTAGTATATTCTGTAGTGGACAGAGGTTTCCATGGAAACATTGGCGTTTGCATCACAGTTAATGACCATTCTGTACAATGAATTCTCCCCTTCATACACACTTCTTTCCTCTGCACCTCTTCTCTCTACTCCTCCAACCATTAAAAAGCACAACCTGGAGGAAAAAAAAACAAACAAAGCAGGGAGAAAGAGGAAATAAAATGAAGATCCTCATATATCTGTATTCCATATCAGAAAATCTATTAGTTGTTTGGAAGCATTTATGAAACTAATTATGAATTTTTCTTGTATTTTCAATATTTAAAAGATACCTATATAGAAAACCAGCCTGTATTGTGACTTTTAATTCTGATGCATAAAACAGTGACTCATTTAAATAGTTACAAATATAGCTTAGATTAGATTATTTTAATGATTTAAAATGCATTTGAAAAGAATTAAATTGAAACCTGTCTAAAGCCTTAAGTGAAAATTAAGTAAAGTCCTATCAACAAGAGAATCTTTAAATGTAACTCAGCTTCTGGGGAAGGGCCTGTAAATATTAAGCACAATTGCTTTTTACCTTTTATCCTGAAGCAACTTTGATTAATATTTACTCTAGGTAAAGGTAACACTACTTTGACACCTAATAAAACATACCCCCAATAAGTAGCTGAACCTCTACTTCTTTGAACACATTTTTGTTACTGTACAATAACATGCAATGTTTAATCATATCCTCTATTTTCTCCTAAAAATGGCTTATCAAAGTGTTCTTTATAAATCACAAAGTGGACCCTTTCATGGAGATGTCTTGATGAATGTTATATTCGCAATCTTGATAGCTTAAGAACCATGAAAAGACTTAAGTTTTATGCCTACTTTGAGGGTCTATATAGTCTCAAAGCAAACAATTGTTTTGGAAAATGCATGGCAAGATAGTTTACTGAAACATTTATTTGGGTCTTTCTTTGTTTGATCCCCTTCTATTTTCTGTAAGATTCTTTTATGTACCTGTATGGGAAACTGGATGACTTGGTAGGACTCTGAACACAGCTTCACTTTATGGTTTTTAGGTCTCTATTTTAAAAGAAATAGTGTCAATGGAGTCTTTTGCGGGTGGGGAATGGACAATGCATGGAGAGAAATATTTTGCTTTATAATAAGGGTAAGTTGGAGTCAAAAGCAATAAGGTAGCTGGAGGTATTTTCCAAGACAGGAAATGAGAGAGAGGGCTGCCAGTCCTGTACAAATGAACGACCCAGATCACTATCTTGAGCATACACAAAGAATATTTCTGAAGTCAGAGAAGATTGGCTATAGGACGCCCTTATGGATGTAACAGTTGAGGCTCTTGGTTGGGCAACATGTTCTTCACCTATGCTTATCTTGGGAGTCTGCTTTTGAAAAGCTATACAAGATTGAACTTTGAGCACGTCTGTAGATACCAAGATGAATGGAAGACCACAGACTACTACATAATGGTTCTGCATCAAATTAGCATCCACTTCCTTGTGCTATCCTAGAGCCAATTGAGATCAAATTTCATTACTTAGAATTTTTGAAAACTATATTTCTGGCACACTTCAGATGTAGAGTAAAATTATCATTGCTTCAAGTTTTGGTTAGAGAATCTTTATTATGGGAACACACTTCTTTTCATTACCTAAGTGTTTTAGTCAGCTTTTTGCTGCTGTGACTAAAGGACTTGATGAGAACAAATATTAGGTGGAAAAGTTTTTTAGCAGCTCACAGTTTTAGATGTCCCAATCCATGGAAGGCCGGCTCCTTTCTTCAGGGCTGGAGGTGAGGCTGAAGAGCATGGCGGCAGCATGGCTCCAGGGAGCAGGGAAATCGAGGCGTCATACCAGGAAGCAGTGCAGAGAGAGAACAGAGAAACTCCACACCAATACAGAATATATACCTTAAAAGCACATCTCCAATGACCCACCTCCTCCCGTCACACCTCACCAGTTAATCTCTATGAGGGGATTAACTCACTGATTTGGTTAAGGTTTTTATAACCCAATCATTTTACCTCAGCCTTTCTGAATTATTACACTGAGCTTTTGGGGATAACTCACATCCAAACCATAACACTAAGGAAGAGGGAAGAACAAAGGCACAGAAAAGTGTTCAATTAACTACCTATAGGGGCTTAAGCCATGGAAGTTTTTTTTTTTTAATAAAAATTGTATCAAAGCATACCCTGCATAGAAAAATGCAAAACACATAAATACAAACCACAACCAACAGCCAGTTCACAATGCAGAAAGTTATCATCATTTCAGAAGCTCCCTAATTTACCCTGCCAATCATTGTTTTGCCGAGGATAACCACTCTCTTCACCGCTAATCCTGGAGTTTATTTTTAACTGTTTTAAGTTGTGATATTATTCTAAACATGCATTCAAGTCATATTAATTAAATATAAAATTTAAAAATTGATAACTAATACATAAAAAGAACAAAATTTAGTTAGAATAGTTATTTAATATTAAATGGGATAGTTTTTCTTTATTAAGCAAGTTGGTGTAATTATCTGCCTAGTTTGCTTACAGGAGGCAGTGGCCTGATTCATTTTATTCCATGGGGCAAAACTGCTGCTAAATGGATTCATCTCTCAATAATACTGGTCATTTGTTTGAAGAAGATACAGTCTCTTTGGGAAAAAAAATTCCTCAATTGTAGGAGTAATGATAACATCATGATGCTATTAGAAAAATTAATAAAATAACATGTATTATGAAAGCACTTTGGAAACTTGAAGAACCCTAAAGTGAGGCTCTTGGGGAAATTGGTACTCTATTATTTTGTTGATAGGAGTGAATAATGATCCACCCATTGTGCAAGGGAAGGTGAAAACATCTACCATAATTGTAGCTGTATTTCCTTTTTGTTTCAGCAGGCCTAATTCTGGAGATCTGTCTCACAGAAACACTTGCCTTTGAGTGAGATGACTTATATGCAATGTACAAAGTTATTTAGAGAATATTATTTGTGTTAATGAAAGATTGGAAGACTCATGCAAGAGTATAAACACACAGGGATGTTTGGGTAAAATATAATATATCCACAGGTGGAATTCTGTGCGTTTGTGAGAATGAATAGAGTTAACAGACCTCAGTGAAAACCTTTCTAGGCTATAGTTTAAGTCGAAAATGTGTAGAATAATGTAGATAGTATACCACCAAGAGAATGTAAGAGAATCAATGAGTATGTATATTCACATTTCTTTGTATTTTCTTAAAGCATCATTAGAAGCATTAACATGAAGCTATTAAACATGTATGAATGAGGGGAGAATAGAATTGATGAAATGGAGCTAGGATGGAGTTTTCAGGCAATCCTACTAAAATATTTTTGAAATAATGTATGCTTACAAAAGAATTGAGAAACTAATAGTGTTCCATAAAGCTTCCCCCAGTCTTAATATCTCATATAACTAAAAAATTGACATTAATAAATGCTACTAATTAAATTACAGATTTATTCAGGTAACACCTGTTTTTTTCAATACCTTTGCTTTTCTGTTTTAGATTACACTCAAGGATTTCTTTGCTATTATTGTTGTGATCGTTAGTGTCTTCTGATCTGTGACTTTTCCTTGTTTTCTCCCTAACTTTATAGTTATCAGTTATTTTGAAGAAGGTTCTTCAGTTTGAGATGGTCTTCTATTTTCTCACCATGAGCTAACGGACATGGGTTTTTGGAGAGATCATTAGAGACAGTGTGCCACCTTGGTACATCATAGTATGGGCTCTGATGATGATGTGTCTCATTAGTGATCTAATCTTCATCACCAAATTAAGGCGGTATCTGCAGGTTTGTACACTGTAAAGTTATTTTTTTTCTTTATAAACATTAAGTGTTTTAGAGAAGATAACCTGAGACAAAATTTTGTGAAAAATCTGTTTCTTTTGAGACTTTCCTCACAAATTTTAGCATTCATCAGTGGGTAACTGACTAAAGTAGTTATTATCATGTGGTCTAATAGTGATTTTCTATTTCTTTCATTTATTTGAATATGTAACAATGAAGTCCACTATTGTGTATAATTACAATGCACCAATTTTAAAAAGCAGAATATACATTAAAATATACTAAGTTAAAGAAACCAGTTAAAAGTAAAATAAATTTATTAATTTACATACTTTTATTAGGGGGCTGGAACGGTGGCTCGGTGGTTACTGCGCTTGTCCGGCATGTGCGAATACTCAAGTTCAGACCCCAGCACAACTAAGTGTGGGAGCAAGGAAGGCCACACGAAAAACTACATAAAAATTGTTTCTCTCTTTCTCTTTTTCACTGTCCCTCTCTCTTAAAAAATATTTACAATAAATAAATACTTTAATTCAAAGGACTTATTTATTCTCAAATTTTATTTGTATAAACATTTATATCACATAGACCTATGGGCGTTTTATGTGGTTCTATTTTACTTCCTCTCTGGTCACATTATTTATATTTCATTTCAAAAAATGATAAATACTAAAAGTGATTTTGCTATTTACAATATTCACTTAAGCATTATACAAGTACATTTTCAAATATGATAAGCTGCTTTAATTGTAGTACAAGTACTTTGTAATCTAGAATCCAAATTCTTCTTTTCTCTGTCTCATTACATTGCTGATTAATTCTTTTACTTACCCATTCATTATAAATATCCAAAATGTTACTATTATTGATCCAGTTAGATAGTTGTCTTCAGGATCAATTAAATAAGAGAAACAAAAGGATTTATGTTACCTTCCTGTCTTCCTCCTTTGATGTTCTCCTTTTCTTCATCTACATTCAAGTGTCTCATCAATATCATCTTTCTGTTGCTTATGGACTTTTAATATTTCTTACAGAGCAGGTCTAATGACTGGGAATTCTCTGTTATTGTGAGAAAATCTTTATTAGTTTCACTTTTGAAAAATAATTTAACTGTATATGTAGAATCTGAGGTTACAGTCTTCTTCTAGCATTATATCAATTACATTTCACTCCCATCTTTCATGAGAATGCTGCTGTAATTCTTATGCCTCTGCTTAGAAAGTGTTACCCAACCTTATATTCCCTGAAGATTTTCCTTATGCTTGGTTTTATGAACCTCAAATATGATGTGTCTGTGTGTGGTGTTTGGGTTATTTATCCAGGTAGTGTTCTTTAAACATTCTGGTGCTTTAGTTTGGTGTGTCTGTCCTTAATTTGGGAACTTCTGCTCTATTCTTTATTTCTTCTTTTTCTGATATTCAAATTGCATGTGTATTGCAACTTTTAATATTGTCTCAGTTTTTAGATATTTTACTCTATTCGATTCTTTAATTTTCTTCTCTTTATATTTTATTTTTGAAGAATTTCCATTTACCTCTGTTCAAGTTCAGTGATTCTTTTCTTAGGTATGGAAAATCTGACGATGAACTCATTAAAGACAATTTCTATTTTTTGACATTTTGTTTTTCATTTGTTATCTTACCTTTTGATTCTTTCTTAGTTTCCCTCTCCTGACATTCCATCTAGTCTTTCATGTTGCCTATTTTTTCTACCAGAGTCTTTGCCATTGTTATCATAGTTATTTTGAATTTCTTTTGAAATAACTTTTTATATCTAAATACGATTGTGATGCTTGCTTTGTTTCTTCAGACAGTGTGTATTCCTGCTTTTTGGCATGCTTTATGAATGTAGCAGAAACCAAATTATTGGTTACCAGTTTTGTATGGGGTAATAGCTATTGAAATAAATAGGCCTTTAGAATGGGGCTTTACATTAATCTATTCAGAGATTGGAATCCATTTAAGGTTTATTTTATCTGTAGGCACCAAAGGCTTCAAATTACTGTAATAACTTTCACCCCCAACACACGTGATGTTATGATTTGGATGTGAGGTTTCCTCTTAAAGTCCCATATTAATATAGGAGTATATGGGAGTGAATGATTAAATTATAGGAGCCATCTCCTAATTGGTCCATCCTAGTTTGAGTAGCCTAACTGGGTGGTGACTCTAGGCCGGTGAGGTGTGACTGGAAGAGAGGAGTCACTGGGAGCATGCCTTGAACGGCTCATCTTCCCTGAAGCTTCTTTCTCTCCCTCTCTTGCTCCTTCCTGGTTTCCATGAGTGGAGCAGCTTCCCTCCACCATGCCCTTCCACTGTGATGTTCTGCCTCATTTTGGGCCCAGAGCAAAGGAGTCAGCAGACCATGGACTGAAGCTCAGAAACATATCCCAAAATATTCTTGGTCTCCTCTAAAGTGTTCTTATCAGACATCTTGGTTGCAGCATAGTAAAGCTTACTAACACAGCTGGCTTTAAGTTTCTTTCTGCACAACTTTTTAGAGAGCCTGTGTCTTGCAGCTCTTTAATTTGTAATACACTATTACTGTATCTGTAGGCTTATTACTTTTGTGATGCATTATGGAGAGGAAGGGACTATACTCTAAACTTATGGTTAAGCCCTGGAGTTCTAAAAGGCCTGTGTCTGGGGGAGGGTGGCCTTTAGGGGCACAGCCCTTCTCCTCCCGTCCCTAGTCTCTTCTCCACTACAGTGTATTTCTTTGAAGACCTCTTCCATGTTGACCATGACCTTTCTTTCCTCCTTAAGTCATAAGAGGCTATGAGGTATATTTGCCTTCCTGCAAGAGGAGATTTTAGAATTGGCCTATAGTGAAAGCCTGCATGTTGGAGGTTAGGGTTTTGCTAGAGAGAAGAGTCTCGAAGGATTTCCCAGTGGTTTCTCTTACCTTCCTCCTGACAGGGCCACTTGAGAGCCTTCTTAGATCCTCCATAAAAACCTTGGTTGTGTTGCTAGAATATAAAGCATTTGAAAATGTGGGAGACCCTTTGAAGGCTGCCCCTAGGAGCTTCTCTTCCTCCCTATACCATTTATGTAGCCTTCAGAAATTCATGATCCTTGCTAGTTAAGTGATCCTTGATCCTTGGTTCCTGCTACAGGTAGGCGATCTCAGTTATTTTATCTCTCTGGATGTGACTAATTCTCCAAATTTTGAAATGCACTTTGTCCTGTGACATCATTTCTCTGATGAGTCCAAAACAAGTCACGGGTCTTAGAATAAGACTTCTGACCACTTTGTGTGGATATTTCTTTTCTTCTTTGAGTTACAACCCAGAATACCCAAATTATTTATTTGGGTATTCAAATTGTTGTAATCTTGGTCTTTGAGAGCTTTTTAAAGATTTGGTCCCTATGTTATTTCAACATGTTCTCCTTCTTTCTCCAAAAGTTAGAAATCTGTTTCTTTTTATCTATAGCTTATTTGTTCAAGTCTAGTGTACATACAAAGTTTGTACATACAAAGTTACGCAGAATAACTCATCCATACCTGTATGGAACAAGTTGACTATCAAGACTAGTGTTTATTTACAGTTCTTTTCATATTAAGCCTTACATTATCCAGTCAACAAACTATTTTCCAAAATTACTTAGGTGAACTTTTCCCTCTCTGTTCACTTCAGTGTGTGTGGTTTTTAATTCTTCCATAAGTTCCTTAAGCACAATCTTCATTCCATCTCGGTTGGTTTCTGTAGAACTATCTACAAGTGTTTTGAAGTCCTTGTTCATCTTTGCAATCTTGCATAGTATTTTTATTTAAGTCTTTCCCAGAATTTCCACTTTTCTGCAGAATTCAATCATCTTGTGTGTTGTTTACTTTTTCCCTAAGCCTTTAACGTATTTCTCATAATTGTTGTCAATTCCCTTTCATATAGTTCCAACACTTTCATATTAGTTTGATTCTGAGGATAGCTCTGTCACTAAGACTATATATTGCTTTTTGCCTTTAATTTTTGTATTCTTTCTCATTTATTCTTGGAAGGTAAGCATCTTGAGTATGACTTAGAATATTAAAATAAATCCTTTTTATGCCTGGAAGTGCATATGCTTTCCCTTTTCATAGGACTATGGGAGTGGGGCATCTATTTAATCTGTTAAGCTGGTTTTCAGGTTTCTTGTTGCTATGACCAGCCTCAGTGTACCATAGTCTCACATTCTTCTTCTGATGTATTTATGGTAGGAGCTCTCGGAGGCTTTTTATTTCAATGACTACTCCTTCCTTATCTTTTGGTCTTTCTTCTTTGCTGGACCTCAGAATGTGTCTACTTCCTCCAATTACTTTTAACTTGATGATTTTTCTGGAGAGGGACAAAGAGAGAAAAAGAAGAAAGTAGTAGGAGGAAAGGTCACTCTCTACTTGATGAAGCGTTTGTCTTTGGCACTATGTCCCTTGTTTACAGTGGTATATTTTATTCCTTCGCCCTGATTCCAGTACCACTTAGGACCCCCCTTTAGGATTTGAAGTGTCTTTTCTCCTGTTCCCGTCCACTAGCTGCAGTGAGTTTTCACCAATGCCCTCGGAACCCCAGTATGTGCTGTCCTTCATGTTATATGTCAAGGTGTTATCTGGGTACAAAGGTGGAGAAGAAATGCCTTGTGAGCTTTCTGAACTTCTCATATTAATTCCTGTTTCTTTCCCTCCAGTTCTACCCAAGGGAAATTCTCAGCAATCTGCCCAAATTTTGAGTCCTCAGTAGATAGACTCGCCTAATATTTGTGATTCCTAGGAACTTCCATTTCTTTTCCAGGACACATTCACTCTGGACCCATTTGCCGGAAGCCCCAGCTGAACCCTTCTCATCGCCACTGTGTTCTGCCAGGCTAAGCCACTGCTGGTAGCTTGTGCTTCCTGCAGGCTCTTGTCTTAGATGTTTGGATGAGGTGGCTGCCCTGTAACCTCAGCAGTCCAATGGGCTCAAGAAATATTGTGATCGTGCTACTGTGTGTATACCTTTTCATGTCATTGTGGATTTTAAACCTTGTAAATGTTTTACCTATTCACATAGCCTAAAAAGGGAGAAATCTAGGACAAAATGGTATCTACTAAAAACTCTTGCATATGAGAAGCAAAATGTTCAAAAAGATACATTAGTAATTGGTCTTGATAGATTATTAGTTTATGTGGCTTTTTTTTTGTTTAATTGTATTGGAAAAGCTAATGCTAAAATTCCTCATGCCTGAACTTAAATTCTAAAAACCTTCCTCCAGCCAAAAATAAAAAGAATAAATAATCAGTAGAGTGCATATTCAGATTAAAAGAGATGCAATGATACAATTGTTTCCATGTGCTAATGGAATTTTATGATGCCCTTTGCTTTCAGGGTTTGAATTAAGCTGCACTTCTGGACTGAAACTTCATTTTTATTTATGACATACTTATGCATTAATAGCCTTCCTACCTTTGGTGCTACTCTTATTCATCTGGTCATATAAATTGTTCTGCTTATTTTTTTTTTTTTTACTTTTATTACTTGGAAGATTCTTTCATTGAACTTGTAACTATTTTATTTACAACAAATTTGCTTTCCTACTAAGAATTTATTCTTATCTATATAATTCACATACACATGTAGGCATTTTTATTGAAACCAAATCATATGTACGTATAGATAATGCTTATGTCTGTATAATATGTGGCATATTTTTCCTGCTTGTGATACATTTTAGCCACTCTGAAATTGTCATATACATGACATACCTATATGTATGTGCATGTCTGCTTCTATGTCCTTTAATAAAATTTATCATGTGTATAGAAAGCCTCATCGTAGACATGGGAATTTTGTAGATTCTCTTGTTTTACAAATGAAATATATAAATAAATAAAAGTAGAGATAAAAGAAGTAGTTTGTTCCACATTTACTCATTGCATTGGTTGAGATCTAAAATTAGAGGGTAAATATTTGATGATAGACTTTTCTGCCACTTTCTTCTTGACAGAAACCAATTAATGTATATCTAGAAAGCACCTCTAGTCAGTTCTACATCGCACCTAATTTAGAGTAGAAAAAAATTTCTAGTGTTTAAAATATTCAGGTTGCTAGTTAGTTACTTAATGAAACACATGAAACACATGTTTAGAGTAATAAACAGTCCTGACCAGACAAGAACTTGTGATCAAGTAGGCCAATTTTACAATAGTAATACTTTAAAGGAGGCACCTGGTTGTGATTTTTTGTGTGATTTTCTTATTCCCAAAATTTAACTACAATGATTAGAATACTTATGTTAATGAACTTTTCAAAGTAGATCTATTAAATAAATGACCCTACTAAATGACATACTGACCAATTTTTTTTTTTTGTTTTGTAAGAGAGAGGGACAGTGAAAGAGAAAGAAAAAATCAACTTTATTTAGTTTTTCACATGGCTTTCACTGTGTACATAGTTTTATTGTGTACATAGTTCTGGGTTCGAACCTAGCGCATGCCAGGCAAGCACTGTAACCACTGAGCCACTGCTCCAGCCCCCTGACCACTTATTTTAATTCAAGCACAGAATAAAAATTCTCACCTAATATTTTAAATAGGAGAAAATAAAGCATATTTCAGTGATAAATGAGCAATTTTATTAATCTAATAATTCCCTCTATTGTGTATTTCAAGGATGGTAGACAGACAAACATACAAACATTGGATATTTTTTTCTTTCTTTAGAAAGAAAGAGACAGTCAATTTTATTTATTTTTTCATCTGACCTTTGTTTCTCCGACACTAGCTGTATATGTGGTTCTGGTTTTGAGCACAGGTTCTCGTACATACTATACAAGTGCTCCAACCCTGAGTTAGTTCTCTAGTCCCGACATTGTACATTTTCAACTGATCTTTATTGTAAAAAATGTAAACTACTGGCAGAGAGGGACATGGGACATAGCTCTTAGTTTTATGGCTTGCAATTCCTTTTGAGTTATTATACACTTTTCCTTTATTTGGAATCATCCAATTTATTGAATAAAAGCAAATTTTATCTTGGAAAACCCAGGATTATGAAAAAAATAACATACAAATTTTATGTGGAAGGGTAAAGAATAGAAACAGTCATTTCAAATCTTTACCATTAACTTGGTCACGTCTTTATAATCATACAAACCCCCCCAAGATTAAATCTGGGTAAAATGTGCTGAATTTTGGCTGCAGAAATGAGGGGTAAAATATTTGTCTCCATGGGGACAGATCCATTACTGCACTTTTCAAAATGTCAAGGGTACATTTGAAAACTAGTAGTAATTTTCTACAATTTATAAAGATAATTCCCTGTTTGTACTTCACACATAAAAATCTGTGACTTAATGAAAATTTGTCGTGTTAGGATCATCATCCCAACCTAATATGTTTCAGAGCATAGTGTGCGTGCATGTGTGTGTGTGTAAGGAGAGAGTGACACACACACACTGAGAAGATAGAGAGGAGAGAGATTCCAAGGAAGCAAAATCACAGAGCCTTTAATAATTTAGTAACATAATATCTTGACATTTTGATCACTTCCTCATTTTTGCAACAAATCATAGGTTGTTTCATAAACATTGTCAATTAAGAAAATCTTTTGAAATGTTAATCCACAGAAGAAGTCAAACACATTTTTATGTTTGCCTGTAATATTTTGAAGCATATCTTTTATTTTCTGTGAAATCATTGATAGCAGGCTATCTCAACTAAATTAATTTTTTCTAGAGAAATTATGTTCATTTGTGCATATTTCATAAGTTTTCAGAAAATTCTGATGGCATAATGGAAGTAGAACCTAATATTGTAATATATCTATAAAAATAATACAACACAAATCCTTACTATGGTACAAATTTTAAAACATCAGTAGCTCTTTGGAGGTAGCTATTAGACAGTGATATTTTATGAGGTGACATGATAAATGTATAACAAAGTTTTCATGTGTGAACAAAATGAACTTCAATTTATTCTTTAGAAACCTTAACAAATAATTTTAAGAGTTGGTCCATGTAGTGGATGGACAATCTTAAAAGCTAAATAGCTAGAAGTATTAAATTGAAAGACTTACCATTATGCTGGGAATTAAGTTATACATGGACAAGATTTAGGTCAATTTGCAGACGTCAGTCAGGTGTTCTCCTTTATATTAGGTGAAACTTTATAGTCCATAAAACATTTGTATGGGAAAGAAATACATCAGATGGCCTTTTCTTGCAGAAATTAAAGAGTATCTTTATGAAAAAGCATAACATGGAAGCTCATGAAGAAATATTTATATTAAATTAAATATCATATCTTGTATATTTCAAATTCAAGAATTTTCACATGAGTTGTTTTATATAATCTTCACAATAACCTTATGATATAACTGTTAAGTTTTAAAGAACAGAAAACGAGGCTTCAAATATAAAGGAACATATTCAAAATCACTAGGCTGGTTGATGAGAGATGAGAACTTTAAATTAAACTCTTCTACCCCAGATCTAATGCTGTTCACACAACATATTTTGACTCAGTAAATAAGTTTTGAATCATTTAGACATCTCAAGAAATATTTTGCTCATTCCATAAATATTTGCTAAGTATGTTATGTATCCCAAGGTCTGTATTATAAGTTTCTGATTTTGAAAAAGTCATTTTTTCTCATATAATGTGCTCCTTTCATCCAATTTAAAAAATCTTTGCCCAACACAAAGTTAGTAAGATTCTTCTGATTTCTTTTAAATTTTATAATTTTGTACTTTGCACCTAGATCTCTGATCCAATTGAGTTAATTTTTGTTCATGATGTTTAGTAAGATTGAGTTAATTTTATTATTTATGTGTAGCTAGCCATGTTTTCAGCTCAATTCATTGAAAAGATTATCTTTACAACAATGAATTGCCTGTGTCAACTGTGTCAAATGGCGATTGGCTCTGTGCATGGTTTTATTTCTGCTCTCTATTCTCTTCCATTCACTTATAAATCTTATCTTCATGCCGAGGCTATACTAGCATAGTTATTGACCTTTATAGTAAATCTTGAAATCAAGTTGTGAAATCGTCCACATTTATTCTTCTATTTCAAAATTATGTTTGCTAGTCTAAATTATTTACATTTTCACATGTTTTTAGAAGATAATTTTTAGTTTCTACAAAACATATTTAAATACTTTGAGATGTATTTAATACATGAAATTTGGGAATATGATTTTTTAACCTTCATTCTCTTAATTCATTTACAACTGCTTTTTAAGCTTTGTTAGGACAGATCTGGAACAGACTTTACTCTGGGCTAGTTCAGTGGTGGTCCCTTTTTGTGTCTCTCCTGAATATCTAGGTTACCTGTTCAGACTTCTCTACCTTGGGTGGTTGGCACACAAATGACTCAGTTGACCCACAAATCTGTGTGATGTCTAAATCTTATGTAGATTTGACCTTCCAGGAGTTTCTTTCCACCTTGCTTGATGGAGTTTAATCCTATGCATGCACAGTTTAATATGCGACCAAAGACCTGAAGATAGCCCCGTGCACACTGTTGGTGCTCATTCTCTGCCTAATTCCAGTCTTGAGTATTACTGCTGATTTACGCATCCCCAACAATTTGTTTCCTGAATCCACTGAGACAATTCCATTTTTCTTGGGTTTCTCTTCCTAGTGTCTTAATCTAGGATACCATTGAGAACAGAAAAGCAAAGTACTTGTATATCTGATGTTTTGTCACCTCAGGTATCAAAGTGCTGTGCTGCTTATACTCCAGTTCCTGGAGTTCAGGGACTCTTTCATTTAAGATGTCCATTTTTTCAATTTATTTTTAGCATGAGGGAATGCCTGGTACCAGTATCTCCTATGCACCCGAATTTTGAACCAACGAACTTTTTAAATACTATTTTTTTTCTCTATTTTTGTCCTTATAATAATACACACAAAGATTATTTGGCTTTAAAGAAAAGCATGTGTTGGTAGAATATTTTCCTCATCTGCTCTATTTCTTCTTTTTAATGTTAATCTCTAAAATAGAAATTTTAATTTTTCTATTCCCTGGCACCCCCTTGCCATTCTGATAGAGTGATTAGTGGTGTCTCTCTAACAATACATCTCATTAGATAACATTCTGTATGACCTTTGAGTCTCTGAGTTTGGCTTATTTCACTCAGCATAACTTTTTCCATTTCTCTCTATTTACCTACAAAAGCCATGACTTCTGAGTAGCACTCTATTGTATGTGTGTGTGTGTGTGTGTGTGTGTGTGTATTCATTTACCACAGTTTTTGGATCCATTAATATGGGCCTTTGGGTTGATTTCAGAATTTAGTTATTGTGAATTGTGCTGCTATAAACATAATGTAACTGTGTCACTGTAATGTGTTGATTTTAATTCTTCTGGGAAAATACCCAGAAATCTTATATTTCTTTTCATATGAATTTTATTGGAAAAATTGAGTTATTCACACACACACACACACACACACACACACACATTTTAGCATTCATTATGCCCAAGATTTGTTGTTCCTGAATAATTTTTAACACCAATTTCCATTGTTCTATGTATAAACAATGCCAGACATTGTTTAAAATGTCTAAACAATTAGACATTTTAAATCTAATATTATGACCTGAGATTCTCAATGAGTATTTATAAGCACCCAATAGAAAAAGAGAAAGAAAAAAAAAGGAAGACATTAAAGAAAAATAAAGAATAAAACAAAGTAAACCAACTTAACAACAAAGCAAAGTTTACAATCATAACTGTGATACATGGCCATGATTGTGGATTATTGTTCTGGTTATCAGAAAGGAGTAATGGGAAACTATATTAATAACTATCACTGAATGTTCTACTCTCTGTAACCCAAAATCCTGTTCTGATTTATGTCTTACTTTTCCCTAAATTACTCTATAAGAAATACATGTGATTATTGCCAGAGATCAGGATTCTATGTTAGACATATTTTACAGAATTTGTATTCTAAAGTGACGTTCTGACAATACCATTAAAAATAATTCTGAACAATATTTGAAAATCATAAATTTAGTGTTGAGAAATATCTTTCTATATAATTCTTTAGTCATGTAATAGGTGTACACATATACCTTAAAGATTTATAGTCCCATAAAATAAGAATATAAAATCCTTATGACAAATGAACAACTGCAAAAAAAAACCCTGTGAAGATAATTTATAAATAAGAAGTTAAAAATTTGAATCAAATAAAATTTCAAATTTGCATAAATCTCCAGTTGGCCAGTTAGAAATTGTTTAGTTTTTTGGAATGGCTAATTATCTCCTTAGAAGGTACATGGATAGTTTTTGTTGTAAAGGTCCTCAATATCCTTTGTAATATTTATGCCCAATATTTTATTTTCTTTTGAGGAGATGGTGAATGGGACAGATTTCCTGATTTCTTCTTCAGTGGACTTGTTGCTGGAGTATAGGAAAGCTAATGATTTATTTGTGTTGATCTTATAGCCAGACACTTTGCTGAAATTGTTTATAAGCTCTAGAAGTATTTAAGAAAAGAAATTGCAGAAGATCTGATAGATGGAAAAACATTCCATGTTCATAGTTAGGCAGAATCAATATAATCAAAATGGCCATTCTACCCAAAGTCCTATACAGATTTAATGCAATCAGCATCAAGATACCAATGTCATTCTTCATGGATATAGAAAAAGCAATTCTCAAATTTGTATGGAATTATAGAAGACCCAGAATAGCCAAAACATTACTCAGCAAGAAGGAGGAACCAGGTGGTATCTCAATTCCTGACCTGAAATTATACTATAGGGCTATAGTAACAAAAACAGCATAGTATTGTTATCAAAACAAAATTGAAGATCAAAGCAATAGAATAGAAGATTCTGAGACGACCCCCCATACCTTTAACTGATATTTGATAAAGGAGACAAAAGCATAGTGTGGAAGAAGGATAGCCTGTTCAACAAATGGTGATGGACAAATTGGACAGTCATATGTAAACAACTGAAGCTGAATCCTTACCTTTCACCCTGCCCAAAAATTAAATCAAAATGGTTCAAAGATCTGGATATTAAACCAGCAACTTTACAATTGCTTGAAAAAGAAGTAGGATTGACATTACATGACATAGAGGTCGGCACAGCCTTCCTTAACAAGACTCCCATGGCACAAGCATTAAAGTCAAAAATAAATGAATGGGATGCCATTAAACTAAAAGGCTTTTGCAGAGCTAAAGATTTAGTCAACAGTGTCAATAGAGAACCTACAGAATGGGAGAAAATCTTTGCCTGCTACATCTTGGACAGAGGGCTAATATCCAGAATACACAAAGAACTAATAAAACTGAACACCAAAATCACAAATAATCCAGTCAATAAATGGACTATGGAACTAAAAAGAAATTTCTCAGTGGAGGAAGTCCAAAAAGCCCATAAGCATATGAGAAAATGCTCTATATCACTAGCAATAAAAGAAATGCAATTCAAAACTTTACTGAGATTTCACCCTACTCCTGGCAGAGTGGCAAAAATTAAGAATATGAACAATGACAGATGCTGCAAGGGCTGTGGGAAAAGAGGAACACTGTCACATTGCTGGTGGGACTGCAAACTGGTACAGCCACTGTGGAAAGCAGTGTGGAGACTCCTCAAAAAATTAGGGATGGAGCCGCCTTATGAACTATCCCACATCTGGGATTTTTTCCCAAAAGAGTTAGATTTGGCATATTATAGATATACAGTTTCATCAATGTTTTTAGCAGCTCAATTTACTGTAGTTAAATTCTGGAACCAATCCAGATGCCCCTCACTTGCCGAGTGGATTCAAAAATTTTGGTACATGTATACAATGGAATTCTACTCGGCTATTAGATAAAACGATATTATGGCATTTGCAGCCAAATGGATGCAGATGGAAAAATTATGCTAAGTGAAGTATCCCAAACTCAGACACAAGGGCAGAATGTTTTGTCTCATTTGTGAAAGCTAGAATACAATCAGAAACAGTATGATAGATGGCTAAGCCAATAATAACCTCAACATCTATGGAGTTTTTCACAAACGGGGGAACCTTACCTAGGATGCTGGGAGACTAAGAGAGGGGATCAGAGAGGGGGTTGGGAATAGAGAGGATATCAAGGAGACTGGAGGGAGGGAGTATGGGGGAATCAATTCAGAGGGGAACCTTTGACTTCTCTGAGAAGTCCAATTAACTTGGGGGTTCAATAGGGGGAAATATGGAACCATGGGGAAGCCAAGTGGGGAAACCATGGAATGGCATCAGCCTTGGCTTGCTCTGTCATTACACATTTGTTCATGAATTTTTGATAATGATTCCCTCCTAATTGTAAGACCATATTTAAGGACTATAAATAAATAAATACAAAGAAGGTAAATGGAGACTATCCTCAAAAGACAGAGATGATAAAAAATAAAAGATATATTATTGGCTGGATGAAGTCAGTGAGCTTAAAACTTGAAAAACAGCCTGGAGAAAATGTCCCTGCCAAGACAGGGAAGCAAGTAAAGCAAAAGGGCAATTGGCAACAGGTGGACTGTCCCAAGCTAAATTATAGAATTTAGTGGAGGAAAAGTTATTTGTGGTTCATGATTTCAGAGATCTAAGTGCACAGAGGGCAGAGTGTCCTGCACTGGGACCATGATGAGGCAGCATTTCATGGTAGAAGGGCTCCACGGAGCAAAGCTGCTCAGCTCAGGGTGGGGTCTGAAAGCAGAGAGAGGGTTAAGGGGATACAGGGAAGGAGCACAGCCTTAGCAAGCACCTTCTCCAGTCATACCCCACCTGCCCCAGTTACCACCAAGGCCTTCCATTCAACCTAGGATGAACAGATTAAGGATGGACTGATTAAGTTATGTTCCTCAAAACTCCTTATTTACCTCTAAATATTCCTGTATTACTATAGGAGCTTTGGAAGAGCACCTAATATCCAAATCATAACCGGAATCTAGAGAGGTAATAAAATTAAAGTGAAGTCATTAGAGTAGTCACTCATTTAACATTCATCCTTATAGAAAGAGGCAATTTAGACACAGAGTTAATAACTGAGTAGCTACTTATTTAAACACTTCCCAATCAAGTATTCTGTGCCAGAGTTGGCCCTAGGTTGGACAGGGTAGGATGATATCCTTGAGTCAATAAGGAATATAAAAGGAGAAATCTCCGTGTTTTCAAATTTGAATATTAAGCCTCTTTTGAAGAGCCACGTCTGGATAGTGGCACCCAGGAAGCAGGTGACTGAGCCTTGGCAACCTGAGTGATACATTCACAGCTGTGTTTAGGACTGATGAGGTGGAATTTGAGTGACAGCAGGGAGTGGTGCCAAAGTACTGTGACTCATCCTTCTTGTCTCCCTGGGAGAGGTTTGGTTATGTAATACATCTTCTATACCAGGTCAACATTTGAAAAGCACCTGAAAGCTTAGACATGTTACACTTCATAAAACTTTTGAGACATAACAAAGATAATAATTTCTTCCAAAGAATATCAGAATGAATGTCAAGAGACCTGAGGTTATGATTTATATGCTTTGGGTACTGCCCACTTGAGGCGTCCAGACACAAGCCCCAAGCCAAAGGAAAAAGCCATCTGTACTATAATCATCACCCAGAAGTGTGGCATTGAGAGACTATTAAGCCTTTTTCAAGTGGAAGGCATTGGTGTATCTTTTTATCAGACAACACCAATAGGAAAAAAAAAACATACTGAGATCTTTCAAGCCTGAGACTCCATGAATACAAATCAATTCTACACTACACCCAATCTAAGGTGATCACCTGCAAGCACCAAATGAGGTGCAGAGAGGCTGTTTAGAGGCTAAAGAACAAGTACCCAGGACTCTCAGGAGTTTTCTTTGCAACTGAGCAGCTAATGTTATTAAAAATCTCATGGCTTACATTCTGGTTAAATTTTAGTCTAAGAAGAAGTCATTCCTCAGCCATTTAGAAAAGTCAGAACAGACATGTGAGGGAGAAAGAGCAGTAGAGATCCATGATCTACATTTTGTTCCACTCCCACAGTTTCTCACACAGTATAGCAGCCACTGTGGGTTGCAAAAGGACTAGTAACAGAAAAGTCATAGGACCAATGTTCCACATGAGGTTGATGTTCTTTTATGTATCTCAAATATATACACCACCAGGATCAAGAGATTTATAAATTTTGTGAAAGATACATAGGGAAGGATATGGTATCCAGGACACTGTCCATTTATTTTGTCTTTCATTCTGTTTCTTTTCTGTTCTTTTTTCTTTTTTGGTACCAGGGAATGAATCTGGCAGTACTTAGCCACTGAGCCATCTCTAACCGCCCCCCCCTTTTTTTTTTAAATTTTGAGTCAGGGCTTCACTAAGTTGCTGAGGCTGGCTTTGAACTTGAGACTCCAGCCATAGTCTCCTGTGCTACTGGGCCTATCTTTTATTCTTCAGTTGGTAACCGAAGGTTGGATAGAGACACTCTAAAAATGATTTAGCAGAATGCTCTCCAGAAACAAACTAAGGATGCATTCTGAGATTTGGTATAGTCACAGCTAAGGGTTCAGGCTGGACATAAGTCTCCTTGGGTCTGAATCTTGGCTGTGGAATTTACTACAGAAACAATGACATAAATTCTAAGAAAAATAATTTTCATGCTTTGTTAAATGACTGTTACATAATTTATTTATCCCATAGCTGGAGAATGCTCCAGTTTTACTCCATCTTTCGGATATTATAAAGGATGCTAATGGAAACATGTATATACACTTTAAACAAGCACACATTTTAGTGAACACAGGAATACTTTGCTTTTCGGCTTAGACAGGGAATTTTCTGACAGAGGGGATGGGTAGTTGATGGGCATCACTCTCATGCAGGACTGAAGGGAGCCTCCTTGCAGCATGGCATTGGTTTGCAACAGTCTATGTCTGTCACCTTTGCCTTTGCCACAATGTCTTCACCTAATTTTTCTGATTCTCAACCCTCAGGATGCTGTGCCTGACGTCCTTTCTTTCCTGGTTCGACTCCTGCTTTTCAAACGTGATTATCCTAATGATAGAGTTCTTGTCTCTGTTCTTTTTTTGTTTTTGTTTTTTTTAACAGTAGGAACACTGATCATTTTATTTAAAGAGACCAGAATTAAATTGGTATTTAAAAACAATGAAGGCATTATAACAAGGGGAAAGTAGTGTCTAATCCCATTTATAAATATAAATGAAAACTATTAACATTTGGAAAAAATACAGTAATACATGAAACAGTATAACATACTAAGTCCAATTTCAGTACTGAAGCATTTAATATTAAAAAACCCTTTGATACCTCATTAAGAAAATAATTAAAGCAAATACAGAACAGTTGTTAGAATATTATTTTCTATGTTAGGAAAGATGAGAAATTAATATCTACTTATCTATACAATGCACAGTCAGTAATTTATTTTTTTATTTTTTATTTTTTTTTGTTTTTCGTTTTTTTTCAGTTTTTATTTTTTTATTTATTTTTTTTTTGGAGAGTGACTAATAAATTTTTTTTATTTATTTATTTTTTTATTTTTGAACAACCTTACAAGATTTTAACAAAATCATATAAAATGTGTATAAAATGTGTAAATATTCTGGATATTGCAATTATCCCCAGCAGTGCCCCCCCCAATTACCCTCCCTTATCCCTCCCTTCCCTTTCCCTTTATAACTCTAAAAAAATGTATTAGATTATAAAGCATTACATCTTATCTGGATTTAACTCATGTTACTAGACCAACTTTCTCACGGTCCAGGATCTAGTCCCCACCTCCACCTATGAGTGGAGACAATCGACCCTTAGATCTCTGGGTTAAGCTGATTTTACTCATCATGATCTCTTCCATAACCATCCATTTACCCTCGAAGGCTGCAAGGTCATTGTTTCTAATTGCTGTGTAATATTCCATGGTATAAATGTACCACAGTTTTTGAATCCATTCTTCCTGTGAGGGACACCGGGGTTGTTTCC